>UELX01000639.1:0-67510 GCA_900480035.1 Eupelmus urozonus | reverse complement strand
GCGAGTGCGTTTGCGAGCCGAAGACGAGTACTGCAAACACACGAGGTCAAAAAAGCTCACTAGCCCTTGGTGCATACTATATTTTTTGTAACGCATGTATTGATTTTCGTGTTTTTTGTTACCTATACTGAGAGACTAAAGAGATAGTGTGTATGTGTGTGTGTATAACGGCATAAATTGCCGTTTTCAGAGTAGCGGGTGCAAAAGACTTTTGCGCTTGTTTCGACGTTTTTAGCGCTCGCCGGTCTGAAAATGGGCACTTTTGGCTCTCATTTTAGGTAGTAAAAAGCGCAAAAATCGTATAACTGATTAGGCAGGTTAAGCGGTTTTTGAGTATAAAAAAAAATTTTCCCATATAAGCGAAACTAGCACATAGCCCTATGTTATAATACATTCTATCGCTCTGCAAAATTTTTATTCTATATTTGAAAGTGTTTAAGAATAACATTTGAACAAAATTTTTTAATTGCTTCATCAATCTAAAAATTTTCTTTGTGTTTGAAAAATTTTGATTAAATGACATTTCTAAACATTTCAAAATATTGACTTTAAAGTGTGCCATACAAATTTGGTTTTGCTGAACCTATTAAAACCTGAAATTGTAGATATATTTAACATCTAAAATATCTGTGCTTTCTATCTAAAAGCTATAGATATTTCTTAAAGGGACATAATAGTTATACTATTACCGATTGTCAAATGATTATTCTTCATTATTAAAAATAATATACTGCAAAATTTCATTATATATTAAATATAAGAAGTTTTTCTATCAATTTCCTGGTAAAAACATTCACCATACTTTGCCAAACGGTTGGTCAACTTATAACGTCTTGGCTAACCGTTTTGCTATTATTTGGTCAATAAAGCTGCTTATTTCGTCACGTATTTCGCCATAAGTTGGTCAACGGATCATCAACATCGTTAGTGAATGCTTATATTATGTACGCATGCTGTCCGTGCATTGTAAGTAGTTGAGACGGTAACAGTAGCACGCTATTGTTTTTACTACGGCGCATGCAAGATGTAGGCACGCCTGCTTAGCAGTAACACATCGTCGGCTCGTCTGAACTATATTCATAACGCGTGGAGAGCACGTGCAAAAGCTAGGATTGAAAAAATTTATTTAACTGTTTTTCATCTATACTGGGCTGTTCCGAGACTTTACATACAGTGTTCGGAAGGTCTAATGGTACAAATATGTAACTACATCGCCGTAGAACAAAAATGAAAAAGATTGAAAATGAAATTGAACATGCACAAACGCATACAAACTTAACCTCCAATATTATAATTTATTAATAGCAGACATTGACCAACCGATGGGCAACCGATGGTGAAATATTTCCTTTATGAAGAGAACTGACGAATAATTGGTAAATTGTCCGTTTTGATAAGGGAAATTTCTACCAGGGTTTAATAACATAAGAACTTCAAATTTAATAAATAAATATTCAAATAGATATCAAAACATAAAAAATATTACATATAGTTCTTTACAGCTACAAGACCCTGTTTATAATTTAAAATCCATATAAAACAAAAACAAATAGATAAATCTCCACATATTTTTATAATCTTAAAACTGTGTTAAAATATGAAAAAAAAGAGCTAATAATTATTAGAAATGGCCACTTAATTATTAAAATATTTTCATTCAAAATTTTGTCTCAAAAAATTTTAAACCTTCATATCGTTGCACCTTATAAATGCCATGAGCAGCACAACAAACTTAGCAGAGATATATAAAAAACTAACTTTTCTCAAAAAATAAACATACACATTTAATTAGTGCCTTTCTAAAAGTCACTATTATAAAAGTGTCTAAGAAATTTTTTTTAGAATTAAGTAAACAGCTTGTATATTACTTTTGAAAGTGTATACAGGTCTGTTTGAGTATAACCCGCAAAGTTAATTTGATCAGTAATGAGTTTAAGTATAAACAACAAAATTAATTTTATGACTAAATTTAGAAAAATGAATTTTCCTTCTATTCATACAGAGAATAAAAAATCTCTTGATAAGTTCATCATACAGTGAAACGTTCTTTTTTTGTGCTTTTGATGTCCGATTAAAGAAAGTGCAATTTACTCTCTTCATCTTAATTTCACTAGCGGCCGCGCTCCCACGCAGAAAGAGAGCTTTAAAAATATTTACCGTGCTCTTTGTGATACCGCAGGCGAGACAACGAGGTACACTTTGCCTACCATAATTCACGAGCATAATGGGGCAGGCCAACCCGCGCAGTGCATGCTCGTGGACCACTTTTTGTCTGCGATTTTTTCTCGTAAATAATAAGGCTTTGTTACTAACAAGTTTAGTTACTGGTAACATCGTGGTTGTTTTTTCGTATCATTTAGTAGCCCAAAGTGTAACGATGAAGCTGGGTTAATTGACCCAAGCATTTAGCGTTATTGAGAGACCATTATGGTGCTATTAGTGACGTGGATGGACACTTTGCTTTGACTTTAACGAGTCTTGCGCCATTTCGTGATTGCTAGAAGAAATTTAATTGTAATTCAAACAGTTTTATTCCAATTTAAATGTAATGCCATCTATTAAATTTTATCAAGGAAAAGATTAATGTAATTAGAGCAACAAAATAAAATAAATTTTATACTAATATTAACTACAATTTTACATTTGACAAGAAATATGCAGCAGAGTAGTAGATATGAATTATCAAACTTATTAGAAGACGTCTTTTAATTTCTGCGTTGATACAGATATTTTAATAATATTTTGTAAAGAAATATTTGTTTGCACGTCTAAAATATATATTTAATTGGAGTTATTTTAATGTCAAAGATTTAAACTTTTGAGGTTCTCATATAAAATTAAAGAATCCACGTGTAGATCCGAATACATTTGAATTATTCAGTTATCAAAGTCTACTTGGTATTTATGAATTTCGAATTTTGTTTTGTAAGACACGCAGATGAGGAGTATTCATATTGTAAAACATGCAAATGTACAGACATAATTTCTCATAATACTGACTACGAAATCATGTCAATCATTCGTTTGTTCTATTTTGTCAGTTTGAATTGAAATTGAATTGAATACTAAACATTTCATGATCATTTTTATTTACAAATGAAGTTATTATTTTTATGATTGAAGTAATGGGGTGAAATTGGACAATGAATCATGTAACAACTTGATGAATCTAATTTGCGGAATCTTCGTTAACGTGAAAAAGGCAATGAATTTATGTTATTCAAATTTTACGAGACTGCAAAGACTTCCAGTTAATATAACAGAAAATTTACTGCACTTAACTCCAACTGAATTATACTCTTTTCTCTTATTCTACTTTTTATTTTTATTCTTTTGATACTTTCGTACTTGGATAATTTAAATTTTACCATTTTTTCGATTGCCAATAACAGGATATTTCATGGTATATTCTTTAGAAGATACAAAAATATGATTCGTCTGAGTAAATATATCAATGAGATAAGATAGTTGACATGGCCATAATATTCGAAGGTTCTAATGCTTTGACTTTTATCTTTCATCTGTTATCGTTTTCGGTTTTATGGTTTTTTTATGAGCTATCTCGAGACTTTGTAAGCACATGAAAAATTCTAACGTATAAATCAATACTGTTGCCGACATATCAACGATAAGAATCAATTAATATAAAATCATACGTATATAAAAATATAAAAGAACTTCATAAAATATTATTTCCTAGGACTATTTTAATTTTATTATTATACTTTATAAATTATTGTATTCTAGCAAAACTCTGTTACCTTCATCTCGAGATCTGTTTTAAGAAAGCTATCCACATAACACTTTCGTTTTTGATACGGTAACTTGAAACGACGATGAGGCAGCAAACTTGGAGATCTATAGGTATACTAACACCCGTAATCGGTGGTAAAAAAAAGTCAACTCAGCAAGGGATTAATAGCCTTTCGTGTAAACTTACTTTGTGAAAAAATGAAAGATATAAATTGAGAGGGAGATGATGCGTTTTTGAAGCATTGTTGCATAATCTAAAGGAAGTTTAAGAAAGAGGTACACGACCAGTTCAATTTTGATTGTACAAAATTGATTTAGCCTAAAAATATTTTATTAAATTTATTTTATTATTTAATACAATTTGAACTACGCTACTCATTTCGTATTTAAAATATAAATAGGCATTAGAATTTTTTATTTTCTCAAACAATCCACAAACTAAAAAGTTAGGGTAATTAAAATGCATATTTTAAATTTTTGATACAGACGTCTAACAGTAAGTTTTTATGGCAGTCAAAAAACTTTAAAATTCTTCAATTTTTTTAAATTAATGTTGATTTGTAAAATTGAAAAAGATTATTTAGTACATTTGTCACAATTTTTAATAAAATTATTTAGTTATTAATTCAAATGTTTAGACAATTTAAACATAATTTTTATAATTATTCATTATTACGGATCAGAATTTCAAGAGATATACGAGTAGTGCTTATTAGGAAAATACACAGGGTCTAATAAATCTTAAAGTTGGTAAAATTCTTTTATTCTTTTTTTTTTGTACCAAAAACTATCTGTAGGTATCCCTTTAGGACTCCGGAGCAGCTTTGGATTATTTGTTACCTCAGCAAAAAGGTATTTGCGTATATAAGTTAGGTAGGGTTAAGCATCTAGGCTGTCGCAGAGAGGGAGACGTCGTCGGTAGCGCGATGAAAAAATGGAAATTGTTTTCAGTTTCAAATCGGTGTTGTAGGTGTGCCGTTATCTAACAAATTAGGTAGTACACATAGAAAAATTTCGTAACTATATATATCTAAGACAGGACTGTCTACATTGTCTTACCGATGAGTCCAGAAAGAAACCCTGGACGAAACGCACAAGTAGATTTAAGAAATTCCGTAAAAGACCCATTTTGTCATTTACAACATTACATGCAAATACTTTCATGTCTTTAATAAGATTTTCCTAAAATGTTATTATTAATATTTAATTTTGACATTACAAAATGTAAAATCAAATACGTATTTTATTTTTAAAAAAAGAATTCTTAAATTACAAAATATTAAATTATAAAGTTATCCATCTATACGTTTATATTATGACGTCTAAGCATACACATTGCTACGTTTAAGACGAGACTTGCAATTGTACGTTTTGTAATTCAGTTTTTAACTTAAAAAAAATTACCTTATCGTTTTGCTATCGAGTATAATAAATAAACGACAACGTTTTTAATCTAATAAAAATATTTCAACATTTGTCAACCTGGTGTGTTCTTTACTAAAGCTTTGCAATTTACAAAAATGATTTCGATTTCTATCATTTTATTGGTTTTTAAAAATAGTAAAAGATTCACAGAAATATAAAAAATTTTATAAATTAAATGCATAAATTTCATCGAATTCGCTTAAAAGTGTTTCAATTTATAGATTTCAATTTCATAATTAGCTATTGTAAAATATTTTTTATTACATCATTTTTTATTAAAGTTAAGTCAGAATAATTTTCTCATAGTCTAGAACTAATAATACAGTCATGTACACACATTCACATGTATACGGACATGCACACTAAAGTCCTTCAAATCACTGCACTTATCGTTGATCGACGAGAAAAATCTTTTTCACTCATCTCATGATTCCAAATGCAGATCACACCCACCTGCCGCGCGATAATTATCACACTCGCTAACGGACGCGTGGGCGAAGTTGAGCTCCTTATCGATGCGCCGCGCGCAGATTCAGGATTCGAACACATCGTGCACGCGTTAAATTTCCTCCTTCTCCAACGGCGGCTCGCGCGCCTGAGCAGTTTCAATTTCCGGCCAGCTCAGAGGGGACTTTCTACCTCTTGGCGAGGACTTTCTGACGCGCGCGCGCGCGTTCGCAGGAGACACCAGCGGGACGCACGACGTGTGAATTAATTAGTTCAGTTAATTAGTTCTGAGTCCTGCTGTGTGTTTATTTCCATGATCCTCGTCCCAGTAAAGTTGCCTGTTGTGCAGGAGCGTCGCGTGCGAAGACGTCCGTGCTTTGACCTATCAAACCTCCGAGACGCAGTTTGCATCTATCATTGCAGAGTGAGATGTTTTTAAAATAGGGATTTGTGATTAATTAATGAAAGTATTTTTACGTTACTTTATAAAGAATAATGGATGTAGGCATTTTACTCTAAATTAATGCTGGAATAGATTTCATCATTTTGAGTTGAATATCGAACTTTTTCCATGTTTTGAATATTTTACCTAAGCGTTCCTATTTTAAAAATTCAAAGTAACTTCATTGATTTTATGTTAATTAGCATTATACGTTTACCCGCCAGTTATCGTAAATATTTTTTGTAACATGTTGAGGGTATTATATTTTCACTTAAAAACTTTTACGAAAATTAAGTAAATATTTAATTTTATGTTATTCTATATATAAAATGTCTTTATAACTAAGCAAATATCGTTTCATCATTGTATTATAAGACATTTTCTAAAATGTATGCAATAAAAAGGAAAGGACGCTTGCGGAAACCAATTATAGTTACTAGGACTTAATTGGTTAAGATTGCAAATACGTGTTCCAAAGAAGTCTCAACAACTGAGTTATATTTGTTTCAAAGTTGTACTATAACCATAATAAACGTAAAAAGTTTGAACATGTTAAATTCGTGACTTACATAAGATTAATGTGCAGCAGATTGTACGTATATTATAAATATTAAATGCATTACTATAAAATAATAAAATATTTTTTTGCATTTTTACTATTTCAAAGTACAATTATTTACTTCGAATTTTCAGATAGATGATTTTAATAAATCGATATATAAATAGTTTTTAATATTTAACATACAATTATTTTCAACTTAAGAATAAACAATCTAAAAAATATTTTTAACTTGTGAGAACTTTTTGATTTCTGTAGCTGACCTAAACTTTTCTACAGTTATAGGGTTCCCAACAGTCCTTACGCATATATGAACAAGCTTTCTAAGCCGACCTTCAGCCTCCAATGTAGATAGTGTACCTACCTCCGATTCCATGTAAATGAGCTTCGACGTAAACCGCCGACCTGCTTTTTTAATTCCAGCGTTCGGTAACGGTAATCTTCCAGTTTGCCCTTTTTCTCCGAACTCTTTTTTTTTCGCAACCTTGTCCTAATGAGCTTTCAAAGCTCGTTCTCCCTTCAAAAGAGTTTGTCGGAGTTGCTGTTTCAAAAAACTTTCGATTCCACTTTTTCAACTTCGGAGATCAAACAAGTCCCACGCGAAATTTAATTTACAACTTACGACTGATTATACGGATCAGCGCCATCAAAAGGCGATACTCTCATAGGAACGAACATTTTTTACTACATCATTGGTTGTGATGCACATTTTTTACTACATCACTGAATTGATCCATTAATTAAGTCTGAGTGTAAATGACAAACGAAAAACTTCATATGTACATAGTCTGACCAGGTAACATATTGTTTAGAAAATTTTGAAATTCTGTAACAATCTTTTTGAACAATTCCGATATTTTGGTGATACTATTGGAATATTTGAAAAACATTCTAAACAATATTTTATCTGGATTGTGTACATGAAATTTTCATGGTTTAAACCTCGGTTTAAACTATTTCTGGAAAAAAAATTAAACGTCAGTGTTTGATACTTTTTTTTGATGAAAATAAAATTCTTTTTTTTGCATCGCGAATGAGACAACCACCAATTTTCATGGCCGCTTTCGAGTCCAATTTTGCTTTTTTTATTATTTTAGTGAAAAAATTAATAGAAGCTTAGTTTTTAATATAAATTGCAGATCTCAATACTAATTTTCAATTTTAATATTCTAGTTCATTTTAATTATGATAAAAATTAATAAAGTCAATCACCGATCAAATAATTCAAACGGTTCAAATCATTACATTTTTTATTTAATTTTGAATATTACTAAATATTTTCAATTTATGTTAATAAAACATAATTTCTGATGATTTTCATTAAATTAGTAGTCACTTCCCTTTAATTAATAAAAGTCAATTTAAAAAATATATGAACTTCGTAAAAGTAATAAAAATAGAGTACCATTTTTTCAGTCGAATGATATACTAACGTGTCATGTGAATTTATGGTACGGGGTAACATCTCGTAAAAAGTATTGCCAGTTATATTACAATTTAATCTATAGCAGATGCAGCTATTAAAAATAGATTATAAAAATAACTTGCATTCTGTTTTTGACTACATTGAATATTTATGTTTGTAGGAGTTGGAATAAAAGTTAAAAAATATTTTTCTATTTATAATTTTATATAAACATATAATACTTATACTTATAATTTTGCTACTTTGCTATTAATAAATTAAAAAAATTTTAAATTCAAATTGTTTATCCTAATATTAATCTTATGTTGAAATACACGCATATAATTATATATTTTCTTTACATTACAGGTGAGTTGCACTGATTATCACTTTATTCAATCTTCACTGTGTAAGTAAATCATAATATCTAACTCAAACTAAAAAAAGCTCAAATCCGCCCATATAGTAAACTGTAGTTTATTTTTCACAGCATTCTATTTTCCTTTATAAAAAAAAAAAAAATTAAAAAAAACACGGCCAGGGAAAACAGATGTAAACAGCCTTATCCTTCCTAAAAACATTTATTTTACCAAGCGATTACGCTATCCCAGCAGCTCGACACACATCAGAAGAAAATTAGCCGTTTCGCTTGAATACTCCAACCAGCGGATTCCAAAGGCTCGTTATCAGATCCCCCACCGCGCTCCAGACCTTAGCCACGCGCGCGCGCAGGGCCCGAAACTTTTCATTAAATTCTCATTCGTGCGCGAAAGTCATTTGGACGCGGCGAGATAAAAAGATTAGGCCTGCCCGAGAACACAAACTCGCTTAAAGCATATATATCTCGCGTGTGCGCGGGGACCTCGCGCTGCGCGCGCGAATTTCCCAGGGGGCCGACTAACCGCGCCGCTCATGCCCGCCGCGCATGAATATTCCTTCGCGTCTAGCGGCGCCGAAAATCGATCGCGCGCGCCAGCCCGCCAATTTCGCGCGACCAGGTGCATCGCGCCAACTCGCTCAAGTTTCTCGAGGTCAGAGATGAGGACAGCCGAGCCGTGTGCGGATGCGGCTCTTTCAGGCCGAGCTCTTTTGAATTTCATGATCTACTCCGGCTGAGTGCGGCTGGGCTTAACGTTTTGGCTGGACGTCGCGCGCCAGAGATCGGCTTATCGCGCTTCTCTTGCTTCGGTGTATTCAGGGAAGTTGCTATATGGGTGGAGGAGGAATAAGTGGGATGATTCGGATGGCGCTCGCCCTTTTTAGGGTGAAAGTTTAAGGGTGGTGCTTTTTGGCGTGGGAGTGGTGAGATTATTTTGGATGCAGGTTTTTGAATAAGAAATGAGGGAAACTCAAAAAGGCAGTGTTTGTTGCTAAGTGTGTTAGAGAGTGTCAGCCACGTTGTAGCAACTTGAGAAGTGGATAATAGAGCTCGCTGTGAATAGACATTGAAAACTTTAGAAAGTTTGATAATTAACAGATTATGTACACTTTTACACGGAGTATAAATGAGAATAAAAAGAAAAATACTGCAAAAATGTTTATGGATACGCGGCTCAACTTATTGTCACAGCAAGAAAGCTGTAAAACAACGCGGAAACTCTTTACTCGCTGTGCTCGTACCGTACTTCAATCCGACGTAACAATTAATTAACATGCATTAAGAGGTTTTATGTCGTTGCACATTGTATAGTTAAAAGCTTTAACGATAATTATCACGCAGCTGCGCCTCTGAAAACAATGTTATTCGGATAAAAAACTGTAATTCTATCCGACACGGAAAATTTACTGTATTTATCCAAACATAATGGTTTTTCCCATCTTGCTGTGTATGTAAATATGTGCATAAATATGTACACCTTTTTTGTATGTTTTATGAAAAATGTGTACGAGATAGTTTTCATATTTTTTTACTTCTTTATTTTGTCACTAAAAATATACAGTTTACTCAGAATTATATAAACTAAACTAAAATTCTGGTCAAAAAATTTCATTTTGAATTTTTAACCACATTGCATCTACTAATTGCACATTCATTTATGTGTAACCTTCAATAATCAAATTAATAACCCAATAGAGAATTTTGCAAATCACAGTGCACTATCATAAAAATTAATCACAACTTAAGTAACCACGTATCCTCAAACGTCTCAAGCGTTTACCAATACCAGCCAATCGTGGTCTATCCGGATGAGCAACAGCGTCAGGTTAGCGTCGACGACCAGCCCGCGTCAAAGTCGTAAAAAGAGTTTACCGTCAGCCCATTACCTTACTAATGGACGACACTTTCACAGGCGAATTGAACGATAAAACGTATCCCAGCAGCGTGACTGCCTTCGGCCTTGATGATATACCCCTGACGCTGCAGCACCAGCTGCTGCTGTGGCGGCTGCGCGTATACTTAACAGGTTGCATTATAATTATTTCATTTGACGTCATTGATACATCTCGCGCGTACGTTTCTCGGAATGAGAGAACCCCTGAGGCTTCCCCCAAGTTTCATTCAAGTTTGCGCGTCGGCTTTGACATTGAAAGTTGCATTTATGGTTGCATCTAGAGGTTTATCTGATTATGGGTGTCAGGAATGATGAAGCGACTCTTTTGTTTATTTAAATTGTCTGGTAATATTGTTTTTTTTATTTTCGTATTTGGGCCTATCGTGCGTTTAATTGTGTTTGTATATTATGTTTGGCGCGCGTAAACAGGGTTATTTTTAGGTACTTTGAGTAAAGACGGTAATGTGGTAAAGGACGTTGATAATGAGGTAAATATTATTTTTTTTAATTGGTTTTTGGGAAAGATGAGTTTGAAGAGCAATTTAATTTTATCGTGAAATTATCGAGGTCTTATATTTGAAGGAAATTATCGAAGCGTGTCTTTCTCGTCTCTCATAATGTGCTTAAAAATTCTACATCCGGAGATTTTCTAGCTCACTGACAGCGAATCGAAAGCCGAATCTTCAAAATCAATTCAGTGGACCATAATACGAAAAGTGGAAAGTAGATATTTTAATAGGTTTGAAAATTCTTAATGATAAAATCGACTTAATCAGAAAAAAATCATTATATAATTTTAAATTTTATTAAATATTTTTCAGTTAAAATTAGTTTTAATTATTGTTATTCAAAATTACACCATCAAGTACTTTAATTCCTTTTTTTTTTGTTTTTCAAAAGACACTCGTAAAATCAATATTGCTCAAGTTATCACATCTATACATCATTTTTTAGCCCGTACAAAAACAAAAGAAAAAAATGTAAAGAACAAGATAACATTAATTAGTCTATCTATATATAAAAAATATCAAGGGCAATAATTTCTCCTTGATATTACTAACCAATGTTATTCTTGTTTCTTATATTTTTTCTTTTTTCGAGCGAAGGGTCTTTACATCATAATTCGTTTGATAAGCATAAACTTTGGAGAAAAGATGATGGTACTGAAGGTGGGGGAATTAGCTCTCCCTTAGCTATTTTTGTTCTTTTCTGTCACAGAAGAGAATTAGATCCAAGCGCGTTTATATTCCGACGCATTTCGCAGACTTGAGAGAGCTCTTCTTTTCTTTTTCCACGAGCTCTCGTTTTCGCAATTAAAAAAAAGTTAAAAAATAATCCTCTTCCTTTGTTGGTAGATTTTCTCTAATTTTTCGGTGAGTCTTAAATTGTTGTAAAACGTGACTGAAATCATTCATTTGTTCTCTATACTGAAAAAAACTTCAGTTGATTAAACAGCACCGTTCTGTTAATATACCCTATTGAATATTCTATTAATTCGACTAGAATTTGCTCGTTTGACTCTACAGAAAATTTCGTAAATTAAAACAAATGTATATTTGAATGTTTTATTTATTTATTTAGCCAGAGTAAGTACAATGTATTACAAATAGTAACAATTGTACATAAATACATTACAGTAGTAACTTAGCAGAGGAAAATTTTTTCCTGCTCGTTGGTCTGACTCCTTAAATCTAAGCAGCTTAATACTAATAATCTCTTGTATATTGTTCACTTGAGTACTGAATTCCTAGAGGCAGATCGCTTCAAGGCTCAGCTCTGCGGAACGAAATGCACTTCTTATTTCATCATCACAAATACGATGGTGAGAATGTTTATGTTACAGTATACATAATCCATGTGCACATCTGTAAGTTCTTATATCTTGTATTTCTGTTTAAATCATTTAGATTATCCGTACTATATTCATTGTCAAAAATTGTCGCCTGTGAAATATTATCCACGTTCTCGTTGTGTTTGTTTCAAGTTGCCGGAATGTGTGTCGATATCGAATATGAACCGACTGATGAGGCACTGGCTAAGTGCATTTTTCGGTTGTAGTTCGAGACTGAAGTGGGCAGTCAGTCGTATCAGTGTATTTTTTAATTTTATTTTTTAATATCTCGCATTCTTTACTGTCTATTGAACTGTGATTTGTTTTATAATTGCTTATAATAAATTGTTTATAATTTATTTTTATCAGGCTTAATTGAATCAATTAAATTTTTTGTTTAATCATTACAGTTTTCTTGTGAGAACTAAATTTTTTTTCTCAGTGTTCATACTTGAATATCGGTCCCATTTACGTAGCCAATAATTCAATGAATCATAATATTTGTCGAAAATTAATTGCTCTGTACCTTCTAGTGTCTATTCGTCGAAATGTTGAACTTTCTTATTTTAGTAATGAATTTAAATTTTGAGTGCCTGATCAGTCTGGAATTTAAAACATTCCTCTGCTAGATTGATATATAGTTCGGACTCGTACTGATATGTTCGTACTTTCCTTCTCAATCGAAGCCGCGCGACTCTGGAACGTTCTACCGGAGGCAATTAAATCACTGTTTATACAAAGTTCCTTCGGGACTATACTTTTTAAACATTTATTTAACTTGCAAAATTTACCCTCGCGGATTACATTTGCTTTTGATTCCATCAGTTGTAAATAGTATTTATATCTTGATTGTGTACTTTTAGTGCACCTTCTTTTACTTTTTATACTTTTTATTACCCGGGAAAAAAAGATTTCTAACATACTCATGCAGGTTCATGCATGTTTATGCAAGATTTTGCACAGATTTTTCTCATGATCTTGTATGATCATGCGTGTACATTCCTGAAGATTATCCTGGAATGTTCATGCATGTTCATAAAAAATTGATGATGAATCATTAGACCTTGACATGCTTAATTTTTCATTATCATGCTTGGTCTTTCACGAACATCTCTTATTTGAAAATACAGCATAATACGTGTTTATATCTATTCAAGCATTTGCAGACATGTTCAGGTATTTATGTTAATACTTCTTCAAGCATGTTCATGCATTTTCAAGCATGTTCATGCATTTTCAAGCATGTTCATGCATTTTCAAGCATGTTCATGCATTTTCAAGCATGTTCAAGCATGTCTATTCTAGGTCAAATCTCATGCATGATCGAAATAAAATTAAAGTATGTACGAACATGCAGATCGTCCGATTTAGATTCCGATGTCGTTATAAATATGATATGATTTATAATCAGTTAAATTATACGAACTGCAATTACGTCATATATTAATTTGTAATATTTTTACTATATTCTAATGACTGAAAAAATAAGTAACATTTTTTTATGCAATTATTTTGATAAAAATTAAAATAGATATGTCTAGGAATTCATATAAATAATTAAATTTCACAAGTAAAATAGAAAAAAAAATTATTTGATGAGTTTGACGTGGAACATTTCTTTTTCGAAAAGAAAAGTTCAATAAAATTTATAAAATCAATGAAAATATAAACTAATTTTGCTTTGTAATTATTGGTTATAATTACGTATGTATATATGCAAAAGCTTTTTGAATAATTCATGGACTATTAAAATACAATTTAAAGCTATAGAATTATGAAAATTTCAGATTTAATTACTGCACTAAATTTAAAAGGTAAATAAGAACCTGCAGTACTTTTAATTGTAATTTCGGCAAAAAATGAAATTGAAAGAAAACCATCTTTGCGTATTATCATAAAATAACTATACGGAAAAAGCCTGTCAAATGAATTTTAATTCATTCTCACCTACAATAACACAAAAACCAATAACTTTGCAGAAAATTTATAAATTCACGCGAACTTCTTTCATTCCCTTTTAAGAGTACCGCGCATCGATCACCATTCTAGATATTTCACATCGGTCGCAGAAACGAAGTTTTATGTCCGGTCACGATGTATCGGCAACGGATCCTCTTCGCTCGGAAACGGCGAGCATCGTAAATCTGTTTGAAAAACCTTTGACAAAGTGTCTGCAACGTACGAATAAGAGCCTCGTTCAGACGCCATTTCACCCGTGCCTTTTCTGTTTTTTACCCCTTTTTTTTTATCTTATTGGACTTTTATCCGGCCACACCTACGTATGATTTTCAGAGTGATTAATCCTCCCGACGTTGAGAGGATTGAGAGCGCACAGGTACGACCTTTTTTTTTATAGCAGAATTGCGAGCGTTCGGATAAAGGTTTAGCTTTTACTTTGTAGCTAATGATGGATATGCGATCGATAGATACAGAGGGATAAAAATTTTTTGAAACTACATTTTCTTTATTCGAACTAATAAATTACGTATTGTCCAACAATCAAACTAAAACCGATTCAATCCTTTTTTTAAACACGCCGGATCGAATACGTTTTACCGTAATAAATTTAAAAGCCGCTCCAATTTGTAGTGAAATTGAATCTCGTCAATAAATGAAAGATCCTCCCATCGAACTCGGCAAAAAAAATATTCTAAAATTCACGAACCACGTTAAAAAGTCAATACCCGACCTTTAATCCCTCTCCATCCGAAATATCCGTACGAAAGCTCTCAAGATTGTTTACGCGCTTTTGTTTCGTGCCCACTCGGTATATCTTTTCCGCAAACAAACTCAACGCCAGCGAAGCTCGAGAGAGAGAGAGAAAGAGAGATTTGTATTTAATGCCGTCATCGGCAAGCTCACTCCACGCTCGCTCATTCCCAGAAAGCCAGCACTTTATAACCATTTATTACGTCCTCGATCGGCTCCTCATTGAACAACAAACAACAGAGAGAAAGAGAGAGAGAGAGAGAGAGAGAGAGCCGGCAAGAAAAAAAGCTCGCTGTCTTATCACGGGCAAAAACAAAAGGACGCCCCCGAACAGGCTTCTACGAGTGTGTTTACGGGGAAAATCACTTCGGCGCACAAAGGCCATTAGGTCGAGGTTGCGCTCTGCTGAGCGCTAATTGTTATCCTCGATTATATGCCGCCTCTCTCTCGCCTCTCTCGTCTTTCCCCTCCCGCGCGACATCGATCCGAGAGGGCTAAGATTGAAGAGCCTCTCTCGGCGCTCTCCCGCTCTCTCGCTTATAGGAACGTTCTTGTTTGGCTTGCGGCTGTGCGGAGAGACGTAGGGTTCCCCGCACCCTCGATCGCTTGCTCGCGTATGTATATGTATATACACAGAGGGCTTTTCCTTTCGTGGATTGGACTATCGATCAATTAGGCGGCTCGCGCGAGGCGCTCGTAAATCGCCGTGGAGGAGACTCGAGAGCAGGTATACAATTTACCTTTGGCCTTTCTTTTTCTGCGATCGCATATACACCCACGCGTAAGGCGGCTCGTTAGTGTTGCTATTATTGGCGGGATGTGTGTGTGTGCGGGGGTGTATGCGCGGCGGCATTGTTTCCATTCTTATGCTGGCGATTTTTAATCAAGGATGAGTGGCTGGAAAGTCGGGGCTGAGATGGGTGGAGGAGGATCGATGGCGGATACTGATGGCGTAATGGATCGCGGATTAAATCGGGTGAGTGCTGGTAATGCCGGCGATTCGGATATCTGGAAACTATAATTTTTTATTGAAGGGATCCGCGATGTGACGGAGTGGTAAAAGTGATAGCGGAATTGAGGGCTTATCGGCTGTTACGCTATTGGGAATAAAAATTGATTCTTTTGATATTGGTATTCTAATATTTTCTTTCTTATTTTTGAAAATTTATTTTAGTTTTTCATTTTTATTTTTGAATTGCTTAGAAGAATTTTAACTTTTAGACTGTTGAAAAGTCTAAATATAGTCTCTATCTACTGCTGTCTTCACGAAAGTTATATATACGGTAAGACACTACTTTTAAGACTATATAAAGAAATTAAAGAGAATAAAGATCTTCAAATCTTGGCAGTAGTTGAAAGATTAAAGACTTTAAATAGAAATTCCTTTTCTAATAAAAAGATACGTCTTTAAATTGATTATATTTCATTAAATATCCTATTTATCGATTGCATTTAAATCGGTTTATGAAAAAAAAAAACATTATAACTATGTAAGAACTACTACGTTTTTTTCATTAAAGACATTTTCAGAGTTTTCGTTATTATTATTTTCAAACTTACGTATAGGCAAGCTTTCGAAAAAAATTGGAAGAAACAAATAATTTGTTTTCTAGTAAGTGAGCTTATTTATAAATTTTCTTAAGATAGACCCGGCAATATATAAATACAATATATAAACAACACCGAATTATCTTGAATATTTATTTATTTATTTATTTACTATTGCGAGTTATAAAAAATTGCAAATTGTCGAAAATTTATATACACATCGCATATTTTTAAGGCTATACCACACCCTCAATTCTTAGTCGATGAGTTAAATTCGGTTTACGCCGAGATTTTATTACCAAAACCATTTTTATTTGAAAAATGTTTCCGAATATTTGCCCCAATAGCATTTGAATCCAATACCTTATATAGGTTAGTTACATCATGTTATAATATGAAAGAATATATATCACGCGATAAAAAAGATTTTTTATAATATTTGTATTTTTTAAATAAAATACAAGTGTTAGAAACGTATAAGTAAGTATAGTGAATTACTAGAACATATAAACAGCGTGAATATAAACATGTAAGGACTTTTGTTCTTTTAACAAAGGATGATTTATTTTTGTTATGTGATTTTAGTTTTTATGATTTTATTTTGCTCTGTAAATAATTTCAGGTTTGGTATATACATACACGACCAGATAACAACTTTAACATAAACGTGCAAATATAATTTTTTTAATTTTGGAGATGACAATTGGCTGTTGATGGACATTAACGTGACAAAAAAAATGTTCATATCATTAACTAATTGAAATCTACGTAATGACATGATAATTAGACTAAATTGTTATGAATATTTTTAAAAATCTTCAAGTACAAAAGATTTTTGAAATCTAAAAGCTGCTTTTACAAGTACCAAAAGAAAAGAAAAATAACCCCCGCAAGGTTGAACGGGAAATAGAGTACCGCTCCGATATGTATGTGATACTTTCTATACGAAATCCGTTATAATTTATCGCTCTTATCTGAAAGAAATTTATGACTTTCATTTGAAAAAGAAAAAAAAGGCATAAAAGAGCACCAACTAAAACGCTAAAAACTCCGTTCCTTTTCACTGAAAAATTTTCCTATTCTTCAAAACGAACCTTACAAATCTCCATTAAACGATCTCTTTAACATCCCCAAAACTTCTATTCACAAATAACCAACCATAATTAACAAAATAATTCTCTCACCTCTCGGTCGACTCGGCTGACTGCTGCAGGACCTTCCTAACGAGGCTCTCGCTGTTGGACCTGCTGGCCGGCTGGCGCGGTCCCGTCGGACTGTGGAGCGGCGTCGGCGGCGCATGGTCCAAGGCTGCGCCGTTGCCTGTTGCGTCGACGGCTTTGGTGTCGGCCATGCCGGCCGAGGCGCTCGCACCCCTGGCGGCAGCTGCGCCTCCTCCGCAGAGGCCCAGCAGACGGTCCACGATCACGCGGCCAACTTCCGTCCTGCTCGCTGATGATGCTGGCCGTTAGCACCGGGACGCTGACGCGCCGCGACGTGTCTGGAATGGGTTGGATGGTTATTGCTTTGAGGCTTTGATTGATTGTCGAGTGGTTGGGTTTTTGGTAGGCGTGCGAGTGATTTGTTTATAGTCTTGTGTAAAGTTGTGAGTTGAATGGTTTGGAGCAGATTGGTTTGATTGGAAGTTTGACTGGACTTGTAAAAATGTGACGGATTTACTGGTGTCTGTTTTGAAAAGGTCTGGGAGAGTATATAAGATGGGCTTGAATTATTATTAGGTTTTTAGGCTTTAAATATTGAAATATTATATACAATTCAAATGATGTAAAAATGGTGACAATGTATTTAAACGGGATTACTCTTACAAATAATATAATTTTGTACGCACTTAACATTTCTAACAATAAAAATCAAATACAGTAATACTCTGGGGTAAGAATCTTTGAGGAAATAACAATACTGGATAGTAACGTTGCCACAGATTGGATAAATTAAAAATTTACTATTTAGATCTAATTTTTCCACACTTGCGGTAAAATTTTCTGCATACTGTGGCAATTTCATAGATTTTTTCAATCTGTAGCAGCTTTATTGCCCAGTATTATAATTTTTCCAAAGATTTTTCTCACAGTGAAAAATTCATAATGAGAAACATGGTTCTTTATTAACTTTTATACTGTTACATAAAAATGCCTATTTTGATGTAATTTACAACGATGATTCAGCTGGCTGCTTAGTCACTTTCTAGTAATATAAATGCAGCAGAAACGTAATTTACTTTTAATGTTTGAGTTTATACTTATTAATAAATATTAAATATCCAACAACCTTAAAGTACTTTCCACAATCAAGAAACTGACAGTAAACGATGTAACTATAGCATTGCCATAATCACTCAAGTACGAAATAATAGGCGTCCATTGAAGATCCACATAGGTATACCATATTCCAGCGTTACACAGACACAAAGACTCTCGGATTCTCTTTGATAAAAGCGAGAGAGAAAGAGAGGAGCCAGTCACGGCGAGCCATTTTACTTCTCGGATGTATATGTAAGAACGCTAGGAAGTTTGAAGAGGAAGAGAAAGAGTGAGATCACGTTTTGCGTTTAACGAGCAGCCGAGTCGTGGAAGCTTTTCGGCATTGTCGCAAGGAAAAGTTTTGCAGCGCGCTAGTATGCCTCTGTGAATACGTAGTGAGAAGCGCGATAGCTTTAAGGACTGCTGCCCCCGGGGGTCTTTGTTTTAATTAGACTGATTTATTGCCACTGATGGAATTAATTAGCGGCGGCAAGTTTTGATTAATTGGAGACTAATTATTATTGCCGGAATTACCTGCTAACAATTGATTACCTGTTTGACCATTGGACGAACGAGAGTCGATGTAATCACTTTGAATCACTAAATTATACATCAGTTATTTACCTGTTAATTTAATTACATTTAGGACAATTACGAAGTGGATTTAACCAAAAGCCGTTAAATTTTTGTCGCAATTTTCTATCTAATAACTTTTTCATCAAATAAACTGAGTGCATCTACAAAAAATTTAATTTATCATCCATCAAATTCGTTACGCGATTCTTCTCTTAATTATTGTCTCCGTTTGCCCGCGAATTTTCGAACAAAAGAAATCCACCGGTAAAACGAGAGCGCGCGAAAAAGAAATACGAGCCAGTAACTCACTAAACGATTTAATTAACAGGTAAACTCGCAAAAAGCCTCAATTAATTGCCCGGGAAAAAGCGCCGGCACTTATATATCTCAAGAGCGAAAGTCCGAGCTAGCGAGTTCATCACCGCCACGCGCAAAAAGCTCGAGCGCGCCAGACAAATATAATAGAAAACTTTATACCAAAAGCTCGAGCCATATTCCTGTTTTTCCTCGCTCTATACCCTGTGCACAGACATTGAGTGACCGCACAATGATACAGCTATTTCTCTTCAACGATTTTGCGCCCGAGCGTGACTCTTTACGTGCCGGATGTTTATAGTGCTTCGACGCGCACGTCTTTCGATTTTTCTCCGCGGCGCTGGTGGAGCTTCGCGAGAATGAGATAAACTCACTGCTGTCGCGTGGGAGCACGGTTCTTTCTTTCGTTTATTTGTCGATGGGATTTGACCGTGTTTGAATTTTTAAAGAGTGGATTGTTCCAGCGGGTGTCGGAGATTTCAAAGGCACTGCTTTGGGAGCTGTGGCTTTTTCTTGCGGAGTAAATATTTTTGTGTGTTTTTTGGCGTGCGTTTGTGTTTGGCGTTGTGCCAAGAATATTAAATTGCAAAAAATGTTTACACCTTTGGATGACATGAAATGTGAGAAGACTAAAATAAAAGATGAGGAGTCGAGAAAATGTAAGAAATATATAGTGATTACTATTTCAAATTAGTTTTCGTATTAAAAATTATTACGGATTATTTCTATTAGTTTCTAAATTACCCGTATTTATTTTAACTATGATAATTTTAACTTTTTGAGTTTAACTTTCGAGCTTAAAAGTTATTATTATTCTAGAACGTTTGGATAATGTATATATAAAATAGTTTCGTTTAATATTTTCTAAAAGAATAACACGCATGATACATCGGAACAAAAACTTTTCATCGAATTTAATTTGATGGTGTGAACATGTATTTTCTATTTGAATTTTGATTATATCAGATAAAAAGATTGATTTTTTATTCCATGCATATTTAAACTTTATCAATCTCTGTACTATTATTTTTAGAACGATCAGTGCATAGTAAAGGTGTCCTCATTTAACAAGCTGCTGCTTAGGTCAATTTTTTCTACATGAACAGATGGCTATGAAACATGAAAGTTATTTTATTTCTGAAATATATTTTTGTTTGACATGTCTATAGTTAAAACTATTGTTTCATTTAATTATAAAATATAACGTACTAAAAACGAAAAACTAACTTTTTGAATTTTATATTATAGTTTATATTTAATTGGTTGCATAATGGTAATCATACTAAAATTTATACATTTTTAAAACTAATGTAGTATTTCATAATAATTGAAGAGCCCAATCAAATATCGACTTCGAAGCGTGAGCCAGTTCAGAGTGCCCCTGAATATATACAATTGCAACTCGATCTCGTGATCGCAATTGCAATTAAAAATTCTTAAAAAATTCTTTATTAGCACAAATCTTTGAGCGAGGAAGTTGTTTATCATTATTTTATGTACATTTTCGTGAATTTTCGAGAATTTTTATGTTATATATTTGAAATACAGCGAGTTAAAATGTACGGAATCATGCGCGACGAATGCAACGACTGCCTTTGCGATTAAAAATTCATAACAATTACTTAGTTTAAAACAAATATGAGTGGCAAAGTTAATTGTAATTATTTCCTCTATAAGTACTTCTGTAAATAAAGTAGTTTAAAATGTAAGCGATCATGCGCGTTTCTTACATTGAGCATACATTTGACTTTCAAAAGCTAATTAAATAATTTTAAAATAATTTTAACATTAAGCTATAAAATAAATTAAAACCTTTTTCAATTTTTGAAGATTATATAATCTGTGCAATTAAATAATTTTTTTATTGATTATAACTTTTTAAGGAAACGTAATAACAAAAGGTTACGAAAAGGCTTGATTTAAATTCATTTATTTAATTTACAAAAATGTACATAAAACAATGGTAAGCAACTTCCACGCTCAAAGTTTTGTGCTAGTAAAGAATTTTTTAAGAATTTTTAATTGCAATCTCGATTATGAGATTCGAGCTGCAATTGCATATATATTTAGGGGCACTCTGAGCTGGCTCTCGCGTCAAAGTCGTTATTTCATTCGGCCCTTCAATTTTTAAATAAGTTTTTTCAACTAGCAGCATAGAATTATGATGTATTATAAAATATATTTAATAATTGAATATTAAAGTAGTTAAATTATAACGATTATAAAAAGACTCGAATGTTCATTAGGGTATTTTAAAAAGATTTTAAAAAGTAAAAAAGTTAAAAAAAATCTATTGATATCTACCAATAAAAAAAATTTAGACTTTTGGAGGTATCTTACACAAGTTAATAAAATTTATAAATTAGCCTTTTGAACTATATATACTGTATACTAAATTATATTATTAATAGTCTCTTGATATAAATTTTTTAAATTAAAATTTTATTATTAATAGAAATAAATAAATTCTTTTTTACGTCTTTGAACCATCCGGGCAAACTATTAATTCATTTTATATCTTTAGAATCATTTAAAAGCCTTATACAAATTAATATAGAGTCATTGCTGTGTTTTAGTTGTTTGTTTGATAAACAGAGAGATTTATTCAATCTGCGCATAAAATACTCACTTTGAGTCTACATCTCTTCAGTTTACTCTTCTACGTTAGACTCGTTTTAATGCTTATGCTCTACCGATGAATTCTCTGGGCAAAACAATTTCATATAGTTTTGCAGCGGTTTTCATTAGGCATACTTTTAAAAATTTTTATTTATTTCAAAATTTAAAAATTTTTATTAATTTTAATAACATAGTTATAAAATAATATTGAGTTTAAATAAATTTTTCTAATTTCTCTTGCTCATGAAGAATAATTAAATTGCGTTCTTCTTTTGTTTAATACAGCCGCTAGCTTATATAGTTCAATTTTTTTGTATACTAAAAGTAATAATACATCCCTACATAGCTTTCATAAAAAAAAATATTGTCTTAAATCAAATCAACCATCTAAACGTTCTTTCATCTTTTTGAGATTTTTAGAAATTAAAATTAAAAAATAATATTGGGTCTCTCAAACTGACAAACGCGTTTGAAGTGCCTATTTTTAAATGCGTTTTAAAAACTCGAGAACATCTGTCACTCAAACTGAAGAAAATAGTTCTCACGAAAGTACCCACGCGGATCTCGAGAAAAGAAATACAAGGAAAACAGACCCAGCTCATTTTTCTCCTTTGAAATGCGTTCAAATATTTCATTCCGCTTTCCCTTCAAATGGGAAGTTTTGGAAAATTGCGTCCTCCCGCAAAAAAGTTCCGCGCCTTAATGACAGCTAGGCAATTTTTACTGAGAGACACAGCTCACTGAACCCGGCGATGCAATATTTAAATAGCTTCCCGGATAATACAACATTTTCTTTATTACACGAATATTTTCCGCTAGGTCGGCTTCCGAAATAGGACATGTTTCGTGATTACAGTTTCAAAAAGTTTTTCCTTTTTTTTCACGGAGATCGCGCTATGCCGTGCAGGAGAGGCAAGCGCCTCACTACCGAAGATTATTAGGGTGAATTGCGTTCCCTTTTTTTTTCTCTCTTCGAAGAAATCTCGGCAAAAGAAAAAGCGAGGCTCGGGAACGAGAAAATGTTTTTCATCGTCGGAAGTGTACTCCAGCATGATGTACAAGAGGGTATTAAAGGAGGAAAACATTTATATTCAGATTTGACTCGGCCGTGTGCTTTGGTTGGTTTTACATTAATAGAACATTACGAGAGTATAGCATGTGCTGTGTTTTCTAATATAAATTAGAGTTTATGCTGTGACTACAGTGGCATTAAAATATGATAATCTCATTTAAATGTTAATGAGAAATAGAGGAGCGATAGAGAAAAGAAAAAAAAAAATAAAACGAAAGAAGATAATGGAAATGCGAAAATGCCTCATTAAGTTTGATTGTTCCAGCTTGAAATAGCGTACTTCTATACCGTATAAATACTCTCAAGGGTACATGGAGCGCATCAATCTTGCAGATCTCGTTTGAATCAACACTTACAATCAGACGAGTTAACCTTTTGACTCTATCTAGTATTTAAAGAGTATAGGCTTATTTCATTTTAAATTCTAAGTTATTCAGTTTATTTAAGTCTACATTTTAATTATAAAGTATTATTCGTAATCTTCAAAGTGATTTACGTAACGTTATTTTTTTAAATATTACAATACTCTATTAAAAATTGAATCGTTTTCCCACATAGCAAACTTAAATGCAGAAGTACTATATTATTTCCATATTTTAAACTAAAATATTTTGACCATATTGAACATCATGACTATACATGTAACAAATGCCATCAGACTATTTGACAATACCGTATTGTAAAGCAGACCTTCGTTAAAAAAAGATTCATACCTTTTTCAGATCACATGATTCTTGCATATTCCAGGCTCGAGAGCATCTTAAAATAGTGTCAATCGCGTAAAATACCTATCTACCCTTTATCCAGTCGAGCAAAAATTTAAAATTGGATAGCTCTTGAATTTCATACCTCAGCTGGATACAGCTCATTTCGCGTATTCATATAAAAATTGAAATAGTACTGAGAAGGCATAAACAATAATATCTATCTTATAACAAATCTTGACAGACTAATAAATTAAAACAGACGAGCTAAGGTGCAAATTGATTAGCCACAGAAAGGAACTGCGCAGTTCCTAATTATTTCCAAAACAAGCATATAAATTCGAAGAAATTATCAGTAATTAATAAGAATCTCACAGCTCATGTATGATTAGACTATTAATAAAAACCTGAGAGCACCATTAACTAAAATAAGATCGATACGACAAGCCGTATACGCGAATATTAGTAATGCTTCCACCGAGAGCTCGAACTTCGTCATTATACCTTCGCATCCGAAAAGTTGACTTGTACAACGTGCGCGCATCAGGGCCCCCACTTAACCAACATACCACCAATTTCAACTTTTGCTCCGTATACACTCTCGGCGCTCGTTCCGTAATCCCCGCAGCGCCTTCGTTATTTCGCAACTATCGAGTTTTCCTTTTACCGAAAGCTCACCCCCTCCTCGGACTTGACAGCTCAACCAGAGCGGTTTTGATCGCTCCGCACACTCTTTTGACCACACTGTGAGGGTGGAGGGGGGGGGGTGGCAATGTCGCGCAGCTGCCGACAGCGAACAAGGCTTTATATTACCCTTTCGCTCGCCGAGGGCGGATATGCGCCTATGTTTGGAGGTGAACGGCGTTGATGAACGTTACGGCTTTGTGCGCGGACAATAAGCGCCTGCCAGGGCTCTCGCTTCAGCTGAAGGCCTGAATTTTGTTTGTTTAAAGGACCGGATTTGATATATCGCGCTGGGTAGTTCAATTTCGGAGGTCTTGCGGGTGATGATGTTTTACGAGCTTTTTTTGTGAAGTTTTATGAGATTTTATTAAGATTTTTGAGATTGAGGAAATTGTAATTAACGTATTTTATTTAAGAGAAAATTATGGATGAGGATAAAGAGCGTTTTACCGGTAATTACTGTACTTGAAGTGTAATTTAGCGAAGTAGCTCTTTTTCTGACTTTACAATTTCAGGCAATAACCGAGAAATTAGGTTAGATAGAGCACTTAGATCTCTGAGGTGAGAAAGATCCGTGACTAAGTTCTCAATTTTAGGTTTAAGACTTAATTTTTTTTTATAAAAATTCAAATTTTTATTTTATTTTGTTGCTTAATTACAGATAAATATTTATTGAGGCATAAATAAAATAAACGAAACAATATTAATTTTACGAAACTTTGGTAATTATATTTAAAATGTTTTAAAAATTGTTTTCAAGATTTTATTTATATGTACAGTTTCACGTAATAATGACTATGAAAATGTATTCAAATGAATAATTAATTTTTATAACAAATTTTATTGGAGAAAATTCGTATTTATTTGCGTTTCATTGCAGTAAACATTTAATTAATTATTTATTTAATTACTGCAGTTGAAAAATAATATAGTTTAAAGCTGACAATAAAGCCCTTTGATATATTGCAGTTGTTTTTGTAAAAAAAAAGAATTTTCGTTATTTACCTTTTTCCTCCAATTTTTCTCTCTGATTTTCCTCCCGATTTTTACGGAAAGCCACATTGATTACTTATTATTTACTCTCGTTCTTGTTTCTCGATATTGATCTACTAATTCACGTATACGAGTGAGTTTTTGTGCTGCTTGTCACACGATCTATCATTTTCGAGAAAAACATGGCTGAAAGTATACTTATGGTCTCCAAACTAGCCTCTTTTCTAATTTACCCCATGTTATTTCATTTTGTTAATAATTATTAATTAATAAAGAGAAAAAGAAATTTCGAGTGATGCTTTTTCATTGTATGTGGCGGATCCTTAAAACTTTGTATTGTATTATCTTAACTTTCTTTATCAGATCTTATCTTTTTATATTAGTAAAATAAAAGTAACTTCCTTTATCGCTAATAAAAAGTAAAAGCACTGGTTAGAAGATAACAATTAACGATATAGAACTATTTAATGGACATTATTAAGAAAGCATTTATTTATTTATTATTACTTAAACAGGTACGAAAGTAAATAAAACATAAATGAGAATATAAAACTTGCAAAACGCAAGTAAAAACCGTAAAAAAGCCCTAATTAAACCCTCTATTTGTACGTTTATTATTATTTATTCAACGAAAAATTATCCTCCGCATTAAGCACATCCATGCATCAAGCATAATTCTAAACACACAAACAGAAGTTAATTTTCTTTGCTCTCTTTTCACAGCGCGCTCAGCCTCGCAAACGTCGTGAAAATTTCCTTAACTAGCCTCATAAATCCCCTCCCAAGTAAAAGTTTAAGCACGTAATAGCGGCCCTCCACTTTCAAATAGATCGATTTTACAATTATTACGCACCCCGGCGCTTATTTTCCTCCTCTCACGTAGGCACACACGCGAGCCGTTTATATGCCTCTCGCGGCCCCGCAAGCTCCGCGGCGCGCGAAAACAGAAGCCCGCATAAGGAAGCCCAGCCAGCCGATGGGAGCAACCAGGCCGAGGCTAAATTATATGCTCAGCGCGCACGCTGGATGTACGAGCGCGTACAGCGCCATTAATCTGGCCTCGGGATTGGACAAAGGACGCAGTCTATCCATTTCGCGCAGGACTACGCGACTTTACTGCCGCAAGCTCGTTTCCTTTTTACGCTGGAGCTTCTGTCTCGTCAAGCTCGCGAGCGAGCTTTTTTGTGCTTTCATCGGCTGTCTGTCTGTGAAGCTGTTTCCTGGACTCTTTTTTTGTGGGTGTAATGGATAGAGCGATTAAATTGAGTAGGGTGATTTTGTATACGGATGTAGATTTTTAAAGTTTGGATATATGTCTTGTGTTTATTATGGAAGTAATAAAGTAGCTGGATTTTTTGCCTCGGCATGGCAGATCGTAAAGTATGAAATTACGGGGAAAAAGCAGCGGCATTTTAAACAGGCTCATTCCGCAGAGTTATGATTACTGTACCTGAATTCGTATTTATGTACCAGAACGCTGCTGTTATGATCAAAATTATTTAGCGCTACACGTTCTCAAACATAATTACGAAAGCTGTGCAATGTTTCCTACTCTGTTAAACTTTCATCTATACTAAGCTAACGTTAAAAACATTTGGTTGAGTAAACAGATTTCAAACATCACGCTAATTGTATTATAACTATCCACTTAATATCGCCAAATGGAATATACACTTTTCACAATTGAAATGGATTACTAACATTTCGAAGTTCACCCCGCCGCTCTTACAAATAACAATTACATATATTTTCTTCATTGAATCAATAATCGACTGCAGAATACCACTCTAATTTTTTATCATTCATTATTCAAAGCAGCGATTAAAAAAAATCGTCGCTCACGCAAATCTGCCCCGGCACGCGAAAAGCCCACCACGGCGCGCGCCGTAAAAACCCTCATAACCGAGCCATTTTGTAGCGTGCCTCCCTCAACTTTTCCTCCTCGCCCATTCCTCTCACGTCCGCGAGAGCAAAACACGCAATAAAAGGTTGATTTTTTGAAAAACGACACCACTCCCCCACCGAGCTTGCACACGATGCATCTCTAAACAGCGCGTAATCCTCCCGAGCCAAAAACTCCCCCCCTGTACCCAGCATCCAGATACCCATAGTGCGCGATACTTTTGCCGACTCCCTTGGTCTGCTTTATCACCGCTGCTCGCGCTTTATCTTCATGTTTCTCTCGCTCTAACCCCCGGCAACTCGCGTGCGCTATGCTTTATTGCCTCGTCTTTTTCACTTCTCCCACAGATCCAGCTCCCCGGGTCTCTTTGGCTGCAAGCTTACGCGGACTAATCGGGGTATATAGACAAAATTACGCCCGCAGCTCCCGCGTGGCGCGTTATTCTTTTTCGTCTACCCGCACCTGTTGTGCGGCTGTTCCGTCTTTATCAGGAAGCCGGAGAGAGATAAGAAAGTTGCTGCCGAGTTGAGCGCGGGGGAGTTTGCGCTGCGCGTCTAATTAGATCGCGTGTTTTTCCGTTTCTGATATAAGTTACGTTGCCGAGGTAACTCCCCGGCGTTCTTTTGTGTAAGCCGATACGATTCTTAATTTATAATGAGTTTTGTTCAAGCGGGGACGAGTGGGAAAGTTGGTCGGCGGAGAGATGCGGCAGTTTACTTTGCGGAGGTGGAGGAGGATATTTGTTAAGGGACGACGGGTGAGGCGCGGGATATTTTTTAATGTTCTCGAGTTCCGTAATTGCGCTGGAGGGAAGATGTTAATTAGGAAACGAGTTAAGGGCGACTTGCGTTGCTTAGGTGTTTGTTGTTTTGATTGTGGATCGGGTTTGTGAGTTTATATGTAATCATGATTGCAATCAGTTTTTTTTAAATAGGAAAGGGTTTGTTCATTTTTAACGCGCGTGTGTGAGATTTTTATCGCGCAAGTTAGCTTTAATTTTCTTGTGAAATTGTTTTACTCGGTGTAATTGTATCTTTAAGAAACTTTATGCAATGTAAATAATACAGATAAAAACATATTTAATGTGTAATTCGAATTTATTTATCTACAATCGTGGAATATATCCAATTACGAATAATTATATTCGAATATAAATTTCATATTTTTTCAGTCTCTACCACCTCAACTTATAATCAATAAGTTAGTTCGGTCCAGGCCGGGACTTTATTTGTAGACCCTTTTTTATTTGAAAATTGTTTTTCAAAAATCGCCCCAATGGGCTCAAAAACAACTATATTCGACAGCGTATTCTGGCCAGTTAAATCATACACCTGGACCGACTGAGCCATGGAGCTCGATATGGTACAATGTAACAAAAATTTTAAATTAATGTTTGCAAAAATTGTATTATGTATGTGATAATTAATTCTGGTTCGTTATATAGTTCACTTTAATTTGTAAGTATGATTTTTATTTTAATCAATCTAAACTATTGTTATTAACGCAGATTGTAAACAATAAAATCGTATATAGATTGTAAACTGTAAAGCATGTAAAATAACACTACTGAAATTTTTTATTCCCCTATCAAATTTAAAAAATAATTATTTGACATACTATAAGATCATGTAACACACAGCAGCCGTCAAACTTTTTTCAGCGTAAAATTAAATTTAAAAAAATCCAGCCCCACGCAGCCACGGCAAAAATTGCACCAATTTTTAATTAAATTTCAACGCAAACCCTTTCACCGCAGCTCGACAACTTCGCCAAACGAGGGCTGCCACGTCCGCCGAAAGTGGAAGGGCTGTAAACTGTTTTTACACGGGCACTCGCGCGCGCGCGACACGTGCCTGGATGCATTCAAAACAAAGGTAATAAAAAAATAAACAAAAATAAAAGCGCACACAAAGAGAAACAGAGAGCCCTCGCGAGCAGACGAATTTTATACTCCAGCTGTGTTTTCATCATAATTGAAAGAAGCTTAAACGCACGTAGCAGCAGCCTAGAGCCGGTAAATGATTTAGCCGGCTGCAATGAAAGTTCTCCGCTCGTAAAGCTCCCTGGACTCGCGCTTTCTGAAGGCGCTCAATTTTATTAGTCCTGCTCGCGCTTATTCCAGGCGCGCGATTGCTCATAAATAGACACGCGCCCTGTTTATATACGCAGCGGCTCATCGTCTTCTTTCCCACCTTAGCTCGCACGCAAATTTTACTTTTACGATCTCACTCTCGTCCGCGCCTTCGTTTTTTCATCCCGAGCTTGCAAGCTCTATATTTGCGCTGGTTCGATGGCGCGCGCTGAGAATTGCGCAAACAAATGCGCACTTGATCGATCGCCGCGGATATAAAAGGTATATCCAGGGAAAAGTAACGAGTCAATATTTAACTGGCTCCGCGAGGCTGACTATGAGCAGCTGGAGGAGCTGGAGTGCGGATCGGAAGCTCTCTATAATTAAGTTGCAATTAAGGAAATCTTATTATTGTTTGACGAGCGGCGCGTGAAAAGGTGGTAGAATCTTTGGTTTGTTTACGTTCAAGTGGCCGTTGGTCGATCTTGATGGTAGCCTTGAGCTTGTTATGGGCTAATTATTGATTCCGTGACTTTTACTTTTTCTTGCTTGGGGTTTGTTTTTGATTGAGTTGATTAAATTTTACAATTTTATATCTTTGATTTAGAAACTCAAAATTATAGAAAAGTAGTATTATTAACGCTGATAAGTGATCTTTGCAATAAATATTTTATTAGTTCCGTGAAATGTAGCAATTTTTTTGCGCTATGTAACGTTTGTTTGAGCATGAATTTAAACAAATATTGACTCGAACGTTTTTTTAAACATTTTTATATTTGCAAAGGTCTCGTAAAAATTTATGTATTCAATTCAATATTTTGCAAATACTTTTTGACTGAGAAAATGTTTATTTTTAATAAAAGGTAGTTTTTATCCGCTGAGATATCGATTGCACGAAATGGAATGTTTAAAAAAAATGAATATTTTTTATTTGCTTAAACAATCCCTCCGATGTTGCTTCAAAGCATTAAGTAAAGTAAAAAAATTGAAATAACGATTCTAAAACCAACAAAAGCTCAAAGTCAATACCGTCTATTCGATATTCCAACTAAAGCTACCTAGTCTTCTTTGAACTCTCCAACGATCCAAACAAGATAACAACCAACAAATAAATTATCATAAATTTCATTCGCCCAGCGCAAAATTAAATCCGTCCACTTTCCATCAAAAATCAAAATCAATCACAAGAAATTCGATATAACCAGCTCTCTCTCTCGCAGCCGCTCAAATATTCATAACCCATCCATCTCTGAAAGAAAAGCCGAGGCACAACAGAGCGGACCTTTCAAAGCGCAGCCAACCAAGTGCACAAGCACAGCCGCGCCTTAATGCATCTCTCTCCGACTTTCGCGAAATTTTAATAGAACTCGCCGACGAGAACACGCACTCATACACAGGGACCCCAGAGATTAAAGCTCACCGCGTACAAGCAAGTTGAAATTACTTCTTCCGGAAGCTCCGGAGTAATATATCAGGCCGATATTGGCCGAAGCGAAACAAGGGAAACTAATGCCCGGACGCACGCGTACGGCTCAGCCGCGCGAGAGTGATAAACGATCGGCCGGCGCAAGATTTTAAAAAGACTGACGAGGATCCAATAAAGCGCGCCCGTTTTCTATTTCGCGCGCGACGAATGCGAGAGCCGTCATATCGCCGAGAGGGTTGAAGGCGAAACGGCCAACTTCATCCATTTTTCATGATTTCCCCCGACGGACTCTCGAGTACTGGAGAGCGCTGGAAAGCTCGTAGACTGCGGGGGAGAGAAAAAGCCATTAGCTTATACCGGAAGTTCCGGACACCTGCTGCAATGTCTCCTACTTTTCTCTGCCTCTCTGTGTCTCTCTGATGCAGTTGTACATGGAAAGTTCGACCGATTGCCCACAGCGCGTCTGTGGCCTTGTTTTCTGCGCGAGTTCTGCGGCAAGAACGTATTTATTCACGCCGAAGTGCGGTTGGTCCTCTGGGCTAAACTTGCCGGCTTTGGGTTGGGCTTATTACAAAAGGAAGTTGAAGATCCGGTTTGGACCGATGAGTTGAGTATGGAACTGGGTTGGATGAGGGGGAGGCTCGATGTGTATTGTAATGTAGGGGTTGAATGGGATTGGTGGGAGAAAGAGATCATGTTTGGTATTTAATATTATTTTTTTTTAATATTTTTATAGGGTTTCGATTGGAGATTTTGTAAGGGTTGTTGTCCCTTTTTGTCCAATTTTTTCCGTTAAAAATATCAATTTTCAAATATTTTATTTTTTATTTGTTTTATGAAGTATATGTAAAATATATGCATTAAACAAGAATTTTAAAACGTATGGATGTCTACTGTTGAAAAAAATGGCACATTGGGATTTATGCACGTAATAATTGTACACATAATTTGTTGCGCACTAAAAATTATTTCATTATTATTGTTCACATGTTGATTTAATTCTGCACAATATTTTTTAATTGGATTTATAAACTTATCATTTTATTTTTAAATTATCACTATAATTTATGAAAGACAAACGATTAATTTTGCACAGTGTGTCCTTAATCTCATAATGCTAAGACCGTTTAGCTGCGCCAAAAACACTTTTTTCATGAAATTCTTCTTCAAACGGTCGTAATAATTTATGTAAATTAGCGATAAAATTTTTCGAAATTTTTTTTTTTTTTCTATTTTTAGAATCATTTTAAATCTTGTTATTATACTGAGGCTTTGAATGTCTTTGAAAATTAAATCTACTTAAAAAAATATTTGAAGAACAAAATTTTTATTATGTATCGTATTTGCTACGGTCGGCACCAGGGGTGTAGCAAAGTAGGATAACTTAAAAGCACAAGTTAATAAATTGAAGTCTCCTCGTCCTCTTTTCCAGTGCCATAAAATTGTTCTCTTCTCAAAGCAGAAATAAACGAAACGTCAGAATTTTCCGAGTTACGAATACTTCTAAATTGGTGTGCACCCAGGTAAGATCGTAAAGAAGACGGTAGAATGACAGGAATGTTATTAAAAATATTTTAAAGACTTCATTTGAATATCCTTCTTAGACAGAAACCGTCTTACTGTGCGGAAGTCAAATAAGTTCTACTTGTCGTTTAAATTTTTATATTGGACTCTATACATTACCACTTTGCGTATATTTTTTATCTAAGCTCATTTTCATGAAAGCGCTGAAAATTGTTAGTTTTAATGGATAAATTTTTTTATAATTCTTTTGATATTGAAAAATTTATCTCGTATATTAATATTTCTAAATTAAATAATGAAACTATTTTGATTATTATGTTATTTTTTACTTATTATTAGAATATTCAACATTGCTTTATTTTATGAAAATTATTATATGAACAACTTTTTGCGATATGATAAGTGTAAGTTACAGGCAAAATTTCATTACCATGTTTCTATATAAATGTAAATTTTTATTAAATTTACTACTTCGAAAAGGATTCCCACGGGGTAAGCGAAGTCTGAGCTCGAGATAAAACCTATGTAAACCATATCATTGCTTGTATCACAAAAAGGGCTTTCTTAGAAAAAAATATTGTTTATTGGGTAAATAATAAAATATCACTGAATATTAATTTATAACATTAATAAAAATCCATTAAAACGATATTTTAAAGTATTTAGAACTGGAATACATTACTATTCAAAAATGTCCATGTAGTACTCTTGTATTTGTGACTTTACATAACCGTCTTTAATCTGTTAAGGAGGTTCGATACTGAAAGCAAAATGATTCGATCATTCCGAAAATTTAATATTTCATTCGTATTCATATGACGCGACAGTACACAAAATTTCAGAATATTTGACAACGTGGTTCGAAAGATATTCAACTTCAAAATCAACTAAAAATACACGCGCTCTTATGAGAGGCTCGAAAAAGAAACAAACTAACAGAATGCTTTTATCGAAAAAAATGGTTAGAGGTAAATAAAAAATTATACAAGCTGTTAAGCAAATATAGAAAAATATATGTGCCAAGTTTGGTAAAGATTGACAGTTTCATTTTTGAGTTACTAACGAAAATAATAACAAAAACTCAAGCTTGTTTGCTGCGGGAGGGGGTGTGTGGGTATAGCGGAGCTGCGTGCTCGGACTCTCTTCCCTCACCCTGCAAGCGGAGATCCATCGAACTACCTTAAAGCTCTTTTTAATAAAAAAAAGACACAATTAATTTTTAGGATTCAATTTTTTGTATTTTTTATACTTTATTCATAGCAAGTTTAAATTTACTAAACTTATAATGTCTTTCAATTATCGCAATGGTTTTAAACATTCAAATTTTTCTTATTTTATAAGTTATAAAACAATTCGATAATAAATAATTTCATTGAACACGAAAGTGAAATCATTCCTACACATTCAACTGACTTTAAACAAAATTTTTCAACTTCGGTAATTAACTATTCAAAACGGAGGCGTAAACTAGGCTTCACTTCATGGCTTATACTATAAAAGAAATTTGTTATAATAAACCATGAAATAAATCTTACTCCCTTATAATGAAAAGGAGGACAAAGAAAAATAAAGTAACAGCTTTATTCCTAGAGGGCAGGCGGGGCTGTTTGTTTTTGCCGTGTGTGTCCTACCTTGACCGCACCTGCGATAATCAAGAGAAAACGCCAGATATAACTTATTACGGCTCTTTTTGCGCATACTCTGCCCTATTTTTTTTTGTTTCGCCAAACTTTAGATCTTATTTAAAATGCAGAGAGTCGAGCAGTTATATTCTCACCCTCACACATTATACGCGCTTTTGTTGAAAGTTCAGACAAACAAGATCAACCGTAAAGTTACGTATGCTCGTATTCATATTTCAGATATTACAATGATAGATGCGATCATGAGTAACAGAAACATGTCAGCAACAAGTTCAACAATTACGCGGCCCCGTTCGTCGTATTAATTGATTTACAGGTCTGTGGTACATACGTGCTCAATTCTCCGTATTTGCGTGAACACAATATCCTGCGTACCTAATCGTCGCTCAAAAAGTTCTATCAATAAACGTGTAATACTCGTATATACATTGTCTATACATCATCCAAACGCTGTCCATCAAAACAAAAAAGTAAAAAAAGACATTAGATAAAAGGAAATTGTCCAACTCGAATTCCAAAGCGAACGAAAGTCACGAAAAATTTAAACGCTAGCAATCCTCCAGAAACACCCCCGCTCTAAAATCCTTTCAGCACGAACGGCTCTCCTTCTTCCTATCCGCATTACCCGTTACACCAGCCATTTCCAATTCCACACCGGAACCTGAAAATCTTAATTCAATCACGAGAAAAAGCCTGTCCCCGGACGCAGCCCACCCCCGCAAAAGACGTCGAAAACAGCAAAAAAACCACCCTCCCCCCCGGCTCTCGGCGCAGCGGAAGCGTTTCTCCATTTCCGCGAGTGGCGCGCGAGCGAGAGCCAGATAACGGTCGGACCTGTGGAGCGCCTTTTACACACGCGTGCGCTGAATAGAAATGCCGGGGGGCGCGCCGATAAGAGCGGCGACACACGCGCTGCGCCGCGCGATCGATTAGCCTTTGCACACGCGGATTCGCGCGAGCTCCGGCACTTTGTTTCGTTGAGAGATGCGCCTGATAACGGGGCCCACTTTGTAGCTGCTGCAGGGGGTTAAGGTCGTTATTAGATTTTTTTTTATTGTTGAAGCGAGAGGAAAAGTAGTTAAGGTTGTTTGATGGGGTTTGAGTTAAGGGGGGGGTTGGTTTGAGGGGGTTCGTTTTGTAGAGTTGGAGAGAGGTTCGCGGATGCTTTGATAAGCGGGCGAAGCGAATAGCGTCAACATTGAGTGTGTCTGATTATACACGGAAATTTCTACTTCATCAAAGCCGTGTGTGTTTAATGCATCAATATTGATTGAATTCCCCATCCTTTTGATGAGTTGGCTGACTGTAGCGTTTTAAATGTCTAAAATCGTTTCGTTCGTAAAGTTAATTAAAACTGCGGTAATTTAACACCAGACATACTATTATTATCCTATTCAAATAAATTACTATCGTTAAAGTATTTCTAAACGCTCGGCACTCGACGTAATTTTAACGACCCCAAATAAAACATAAAACCTCTCACGATATTACTGCCCATCGGGACAAATACACACGTCAAGTAGCATTTCTCCCGGCAATTTCCAGAACGCCCACCGTCGATACACCTCGGAAAAGGAAGGGAAAAAAAATCATTTCGTAACGGACCAAACGACAACCTTCCACGCCATCGTCCACTCACGTTGAGAAGGGTTGGCCAGCTAGATATATCTCCACTCGCGCGGGGCTGACTTTATTTTATGTAAGCAGCCAGTCGCGACAAGCGCGCTCTCACGGGGTATTATCTGATTTGCTCGCTATCGCGCTCTCTCTCTCTCTCTCTCTCTCTACTCGAGCTTCTTTTGTGACCCTGTAAGAGCGCGCTTTGCCGCAAGAGGATCGTTTGCGAGCGACTGTTGCTTTATGGGATGACTTTTCTTGTTTGTTCTTTAAAGGTAATCACCAAGACTGGTCCTCTGGCGCGATCGATGCCAGGAGTTATTGTTTTCGAGCGGGGATGGAGGATTAAGGGGATGTAAGAGGTTGTAATTCGGGCTGATTTAAAATAAGGTGGGGTTTTTATATCGGATGGTAGTGAGGTTTTTCAATAGAACGTTTATTAGGGGCTTATCGCGGAAATTATTGCTGTGGTGTTTTGGAAAGAGAATTGTGGATTTTGAAAATTTTATTGTAGAACTAACAGTTGAAATTTTATACTTGTTGGAAATTTTATTTTTTTATAGTAGTTGGAAAATTTGACTCGTTGTACTGGTTGCGAGGAAAAGTAACATGCAAGCGCCGTTGTGAAATCAGATTCGAGAGAGGCTTTTATCGAAAAATCGTATTTGAAAAATTTTTTATTAAATTTCCATGGATGAAAAACACTTTTGCTACTTACAAGAATAAAACGAGAATTTGTTTACATTGCCTCAATAAGTAAGGAAAATTAAAATTTGCAAGAATTATGAATTTGTACAATTTGTTTCTTATTAAATATTTCTTTTAATATTTTGCTTTTAAAGCAAATATTTTTAATCGAAACTCAGCTGTTTCTAAACGCCTGTAAGAACACGCAACTTTGAGCTCCTAAGAAAGGCGCAAAATTGATGATGAGGGGTTCTAAACTATTGTCTTAATTGCTTGAAGTTGCCGAATAACGTAGGTAGCATTAGTGCTTTTATGAAAGTATTTCATTAAAGCTGTTTAAGAAGGTAATATAATTTTTAATTAAAAATTTAAGCAAAATTATTTTATTATTTTATAAGAAGAGGGTATTAGCAATAGCGTCCTTGATCTACAAAACCAGAAGCTAGCTAACGTGAACACTTTATTTCTTATAAATACTTGTTATTAACCAAAAAATACATAAAAGAATAAATACGAAATGTTGTTCCTTAAACAATTAAAACTTTATATAAACTCTTACAGATACATTAGTTTTTATGTGCAGCGGTTCTCATATTTTAATTTAAAGTCTGACAGTATTCTAGTTTAAAATTATGACAGAGAAAAATCTCCATAATTCATTTTATAAAGCAACTTCATATTTAGCGTGAAATTCCATTTAAATAATCGCCGAATTCACAAAACCATAAAAAATCATCGCATATATTTACCTTTCTAAGCACGGTTGATACTTTAACATTCTCCGCTCTTCTTTACATCATCTTCCCAGCTCTTTACAATTCACCAAAATCGATCATCAAAACAATATCCCCAAAACGATTCCAAACAAACAATCCCAAAATCAACAACTTTTTTCCCCAAAAACAATTCGCAAAGTCCTTATCCAAACCCCTCCGCACTCTCCTCAACAATCTCCCAAAACTTTCCCCCAAACCCAAAATCTCTCCCCTCAAAAAAAAATCCAAAACACAAGCAACAAGCTCGCTCGGCGCGTCGCGCAGTGGAAAAGGTCCGCGCTAGGCCAGGCGTCCGTCGCTTGGCGCGGCTAGCCGTGAACTGGCGAGTCCTCCGCTGTCTTCGCGCGGCAGTGCCGAGGCCTCGGCGCGCTGCTGCCACTCGACGCTCGCGCTCTCTGGCTTTTCTGGCGCGCGCGCGCGCGCAGCGAGGCCTCGAGGCGCCTTCGTGAGAACCGGCGAAGCTCGCCTGATTTTCCAAGCTGATGGATATAAGGCGCGATTCGGACGCGAGCCTGGCGCGCGCTATCCGGCGAATGTTTATTGGCCGTGATTTATTTCGCGGGGCCTCGAGGCGCGGAGATTTTGAAGGTGAGTTAGGGGGGGTGATTGTTAGATGAGCTTTGCGCAAGCTTCGGGGAGTTTTAAGTTTGAGCTTTTTTTGGATCGATTTTTCGATTGTGCATTTGTTTGATGCCTTGACGTGGTAGGAATGTTTTTGTTATTTTATTTTTTGTTTCGACAGTTTGAAAGTTACTATTGTTCGGGTAAGCCTATTGAACTTGCACTCCTGCTTTCAGGCCGGTATTTGTCAATCCATAACTCGTTATCATCGCGACCAGGCGAATTTCACGGGACAATTTCGATTCGATAATGCGTTTATGCAATTACAGCTCGACGAAGGCGATATCGCATTATACAACCTTATTAATCGGCCTGCGTCCAAAATAATCCGGGCTGCTTTTATTGCTCTGACCTTAAATGATTTTCCCTTAAAATCACGTACTTTTTGAGTTCTCAGCGCCTGACGTGGACTCGCGGCATACGGGGTGTAATTTTTGACAAATGAGAAAACTTGATTATTTTTATTTTCGCCCTTTCGTCGCGAGCGCGCGCGGATTAAAACTTTTTGACAACTTTTCAAACTTTCCTTATCAGCAAAAAACAGTGACTCCGCGAAAAAGTTTTAGGGGATAATGTCGTACCGCAGTCATTCGGCTGGATCCTACAAAAGTTGATTTAATAATCTCACCGTAAAACCTGACACACACTCACCCTCGAACATTAATTAATCCCATTTTCCAAAACAACTCGAAACCCTAACAACGAAACGCTCTTCCTATCGCGCGTAAATCCAAAATCACCGAGCCGTGACCATCTCTACCACACACTAACTTCACGAGCCAACATCTGCCGGGCTCCTCTCCCTAAATCACATGCACGTGGCCTAACACGTGAACCAGCAGCCGGAGTAACCCCGCAAGAAAGGCAAAGAGCCATCCTACATATATCAGGCGGCTCTCGCAGCACTGCGGGCGCAACGCCGCGGAGAGAGCAGCTACATGCATCTCCGGCAACGCGCTTCGAATCCATTGTACTCCCCGGAGAGGTAGCATGTATCAATGCACGCTCGCATCGGGGGAGCGCAAACTTTCCTCTCTCTCGCGATGTACTTCGCCCTCGCTCGGCGAGCTTTTGTCGCCTCCCACTGCCACCCCTTCTTTATACATGCGCGAGGCATGCACATACCTACAGCCGTGAAATTCGCGGGATTCCAAGGGCATCGCGTGACGGGCAACAATATCGGCCCCGCGGGCGCGTATTGAAAACCGGAAGTCGGGATTCGCCCCCGCCGCGACCTCTGCGCGCACGTGAGGCCTTTTTTTTGGTGGAGGGGGGGAGGAGGGGGAGGTTATGAGATGGTAAAGGGGCTGGCCCGATAGAATGTGTCGTCGGAGAATGTAATTGGAAGTGCCTTTAGCGACTGGGATCCTTTTGCGCGTTTCGTTTATTGAATTTGGCGGTGGGATGGATGTAGCGAGGTAATTTTTATTGCGTTCTGGCGTGAAGGTAGTATAGTGGTTGCGAAAGAGTAACGTGGTTAATGATGTTTATGCATTGCTTTTTTATCTGAGGGAAAGTTGTTTTGAGTTAGGCGGAGGTATTTGCTGATGATAAGGAGACAGGATCTAATCTAATCTAATTTTCCGATCCTTTTTTTCAGAACTGAGATTAAATTGACGGATGTACTAACGCTGACGTAAAAACGTACATTTATAGCACGATCTTGAGAGTCGATCGTATTCGGTACATAAATATTTGATTACGTCTGTGACCAGTTGCCTACATCTTCGGGTGATCGATCAGCAAAGGTTATGATGGTTCCCTGTATTTATAGAAACAAAGTTGTCCTGTTCTCGGAAAGTTTGACGCGAACTCGCTTATTTTCCTTTTTTTTCCACCCAGTACTTAGGCCGATCTCCGAGCTACAAAACAAAAATACAAAGTCACGTTAAATCGCAAGATATAATAAATGCTTTGATGTTATCCTTATCAAAAAAAAAAAAAAAAATAACACCGCGTTCTTCCTCGACTCTATAAATAAATGCACCGCGAAACTGAAACCCATCCGGGTTCGATATTTCTCATGCCTCTCATGCGTGAATATAAAATATTTATCAAAAAGATAGTCCCCGCGCCGAGCACGCGCCCCAGTAAGTACTACAGATAAAAGCTAATCGAAGGGACGCGGGGGAAGAAAGGAGGCCTCTTTTTCCCAGAGTCCATTGGCCCCTTCTGCGTATACACAACGGCGCGTCCGACCCATATACGCATAAAATGACAAAAACTGAGGGAGCTAGCCACTTTGTATCTCGGGCCTCCGCCCCCTTTGGGCAAATAGCGTTTAGGGAAGTCACACACAAGGTGACATCAAAGTCTGTATATATACATTTTCGCCCACTCGACTCTGACGAAACGAGAAACACAGAGAAAGAGAGAGAGAGAGAAGTTCGGAGATCGCGGAAGGCTGATAATATTCACCGATATCGGCAAAAGTCCCTGAGCTTTCATCGACCACGAGCCTCCGCTCCATATCGCGCGCTCTCCTCTCTGTCTATGTATATACGTGGCTCACAAGCAAACCAGCTCCCGACCACCACTCGGCGGCCTTTTCCGAGGCAAGGTCGGCCGCCGACGTCTGGCTTAATGGGTTAACTTTCCCTTTCTTTTTTGCTCTTTCTTTTTTCGTCGCTCGCCAACTTCGCATACCCACACACGCACACATGCACACACAGACATATACCCTCGGCTCATCTCGCACTCGATTAGCCGCTTGAATTTCTTTGACCCTCGCACGCATCAAGTCTATGACATATTTTTCCGCCGCGTCCCCGTGACCCTTGGAGAGGAGGTTACGATAGCGCGCGGAGCTCGCCCCGCAAGTTCGCCCCCTCCTAATTATATTAAGCTCGGCGCCCGGCGTCGCATGACTGTTTGCGAAAGTTCCGCAAGGCTCGCTAATTAAAATACGCAAGTTGGTTAAAGGAAACGTCGAGGGGGAAGCGACGTACAAGCGCGCGCAGCGGCGAGAGAGGAGACCTGGATAAATAGCCCAGCAGCTCGTTTCCATGATTCCTCGGGGAGATTAATGCTGGAGGGCTGGCTATAGTGCCGGGGATGGATTAATTGGGTATTTATTAAAAGTAGCTTATTGATGTTCGGGAGGTTTATCGTTTTTTTCGATTCCTGGAATAACGCTGGATTATGATAATTACACCGGTCAATAAAGAGGGCCGAGCGCCCGGCGTTATTCGGAGTTTTAATTTTATCGGAAAATAAATAAGGATTATAGCAGCCCCCCGTGACAGCTAGTATTATACTATCTTATAAACAATTACTAAAAGAATAATCAGGTAAATACAAGCGTCAATAAATACACCAAGCAAACAATTTACTCCATCAATCCGGCGCGCGTTATAATACAACTTACCCTCGTTAAAGCGACGTTAACTCCGCGGGTAAACGTTAACGGCGTAATACGCACCTGCACGCGCCGCGTTTATTGCGCAAATTTACATCGGATCAGCCCCTGCCGCAGTGATTGACATTCTCCAGCGCATCGCACGCGCAGATATTTACGCGTGTAGCGGCTGATGGCTTTTCGACGAAACGCACCTGCCTATATGTGGCTTAGAGAATTTAAACAGCGATCTAATACCGCTGAATTTGCCACCCTTCTGATACGTAATTAATCGAATGGGTCGCCGCGTAATCGAAGAAAGCGAAGGCGGCGGCGATGCGCCGGGCGCGGAGAAAATTGGCCCTCCGAGCGATAATTTACAATTATGAGAGCGCGGGTGTTGCATAGTGAGGGTGGGCGAGCCGGCTGATTGATTGTTATTGTGTGTTTAGTTTCAGATTTATGCGGCTGGTTAATGTGGTATGAATTTGTTGTTTGTGTAATTAAATGGCTATTTGCTTAATTAATTATGCTGTGATGTAAGCAAACTTGTAGCGTGAATTTTGAAGAACGAAATAGTAATTGTGTATTTTAGTCGTATGACTAGACTAGGGATATAGATTTGTACGGGAAAATCCATGTCTCATCTAATTGCCTAGTTGTAAGTGTCGCGTGCTAGTTTTATACGAGTTGGATATTAACTTTTGATATACTTTTAAACAACAAACTATTTGTGGGAATTCCTGCGGTTAGAGTAACTGTGTAAATTATCGAATTCCAATTCTACTTCTTTTATTCATCCCTTAGCTCGCGTGCGGTTGTAATTCTGTCATATTTGTGATTCATTTTATAGGTCTGTGTTTCGATAAATAAACAAACATGACCTTTAAAGACCATTCATTGTTTCATTTTGTAGTTTAGATTTCCTGTGTTCCGTAATTGATTAAATTGTCAGACAATCTAGTAGATGTGAATACTCATGTCGTAAATAAGTATAAAGGAGCATCATTATTTATTATGAAAGATAATAAAGCCATTATTCTGAGGCACTGAAATGTATAAATAACTATAAAATAGTTATTTTATGATCTTAGATTTATTTATAGAGACACCGATTCAAACTTTACTTAACCGTGTAAAATTTTTAGTCCCTCAGCGGGAGGCAAAAGTTTGTAGAAATCTTTCGAAATCAATAAACTTTACTCTTTATGTATGACCCGAGATTTAACATCACATAAATAATACATCAACTTACGCCAACTTAGCACTAAATAATCAAACATTTCACTTCATTCTTAACCACCCACCCAAGCACATACTTCCCATTACACGTGCGCTTGGCGATCACAGTTGGATACACTTCGAATCGTGGAGGGATCAGCAACAGCGATGACTGGAATGTCAGCTTGGAATGTAGAGCGTGTGGACCTTATGAAACAAGAAGAGAGACTCAAAGGACTCTTCTGAATCTCTAGCCTTATGAAAGTCGATGTGAAAGACGCGTATAACAGAAGCAGAAAAAGTAAGGGAAATCATCGAGTGGATGTAGTAGGAAGTCGCTCAATTTCGCCAAAGCAAAGAAGCCCGAATGAAATACGCGCAGTCGGTTGCTCTAGGGAAATACTGGCTTGATTGCGTCCCTGAATCGCGGCAAGCGCCGTTTTTCTTGCACGCACTTGTCTCTTTGTACCGTCGAGCACGGAGAGAGGATGTGTAATGAGATTTTGGTAGCGCTCTAATTGGGAATTTTCGTGTATGATGTATTGATTGATTTATTACTGTACAATTTATTAATAAAGTAATATAATTTATATCGCAATAAAGATAATTATAGAATTGCAATTTGTATTACTGTTGAAAAGCGTAAATGAGGGTCAGGAAACTTAAAATAAGGTGTAATTAAAATGAGTGTGTAATAAAAGCTTTAGTAATGCTACAAACAATAAAATTATTTTAAAACAAGTGAAAATAAAATTAAAAAGGATAAACTATGAATAAAAATAATTTTAAAATAAAGTAAACACGACCAAGCTCAGAGCAATTCAGTTGTAAGACAAATTAGTCCAAAAAATTATAGTCTCCCTTACTCCAGTCACACCAAATAATACTTCTAAAATATAATTGCACTATTTTGTATTACTGATAATCACTTAAATATCATATTAACATAAGTACAAATGGTCTTCTTCATCCACTAATACAAATAGATGCAGGCTTACATCCGCTTTAAAATTAAGTAAGATAAATTAAAGCAGGATTACCTGAAAAGAGCCAGAGAAATAAGAAAATAAATATGGACACTGAATATTGAAATAAGGTAGTGATAGCAACAGTTAATGGTGAGACTAGATATTCAAAAACAGTTACCTGATATTCATAATCCAGGTGTCTTCACTGTTGCTGCAATAATCAAGCACCTCTTCATCAAAATTTTTAATTAAAACGTCAAAGATATGATAGGTTTCTGATTGAGCACAGGACTGAACTCCAAAGGAGTACTTCCTGGTATTTGAAGGAGCATGTGTACCCTTCCTAAAGTGCTTGGATGAAATTAAGAGCTCTTTAACACCACCTACCCACAAATCGACCGCAGTAATGAATTTTGATGTCGAAGTTTGTAGACAATCTCAAGAGTGTAAGAGGAGACTGTTACTACGCTTAAAAAGACTTATTTCTTTTAGGGAACATAGATTAGAACGTAGAAAAATTTGTTTTTCTTTTCTTCTAGAAGTCAATGTAATAGAAAATGTATACTTCTCCTTTATAAAAAACATTTATTTACACAAATATTTAATTTATTTAAAAATACTTTATTAAAGCCAAACACTTCTTCTGCAATACAAGATATCATCAGAAATCAAAAACTTCGTTCTAAACCCAGGAAGAAAAGCCTATAAATCAATAGCAAAGGTATACTAAACCCGTGATAAATAAGCAGTAGCGAACCAGGCAGCAAGACAATACCGGAGCTTATTATTGCGAAGGCAGGCGCATTTCGCGCTTCGCACGAACATCTATAGCTGTATATGCATCCCCGCGTAGGGATGAAAACAATGCGCTGCTGTTTCTAAGAGAGAAAATTCCTGGTGCGCTGTGCATCCATCGACGTTTCTACGAAGATGCGCGGCACACTGCAGATATGCATGCTCTCTGCTTCTGCTACTGCTGGCATCGGCACGAGGAAATTGACTGGAGGACGTATGTGTGGCGATTGATCTCGACAATACCGAAGTCGGAAAATGAATTTCTCTCTGGTTGAGAGAAAGAGCGAAGTCTTTCCTCGCTTCAGCTATTTATGGGCAGTAAAAATGGAGGAGTAACATTTTTTGATTTGACTTTTTTATGTTTGAATCGCTCTAAACGTCCTTATTTAATGCATCATTGTTTAGTTCGGTTGAGTTTGATGTAGTGCTTGAATGTATAAGCAGGCTAATTAAAGCCATGCTGTAGTTTGCTTATGAAAACAATATTGGTATAGAGCTTGTAAACTTAATCAACCCATTAGTTTCCGAGATCAATTGTTTTACTATTAACTGGCTTTTGATTGTTGTAAAATCCAGAATGAAGTCTATATAGCTTTTGAAGTTGAATGTTGAATCACGTCATTAAATCTTGGAGAAGTCCTTCACATTACAATTTTACCCAATCGATACTTTAATTTATATGAAAAACTAATAGGTACCGAAATGGTCAATTGATCTTGTAAATGGTTTTGTAAAAATAGATAATAGCAACTTCAATAATAAATGGTTTTTATTTTTTGCTTTTCGGCCTTAAAGTAAAACTAATGATCAATTTGTTCCTTGATAACCGTTCCTTATAAAATATTATTAAATAAAGTTCGAAAACAATAATTGCAAAAAAATGAATCCTCTAAATCAAAATATTATTTTAAAACAGAAACTAGTCACTAGTTCATGAATATTAATTTTAACTAGCTTTACTTTTTTTAAAATATGTATAAAGAGATTCGTTATCTCAAAATTTATTAGGTTACATATTGATGTACGCATAAATCTAAACAAAAATATCTTAAAAATAATTAATTTTGGTTCTAACTACTTAAAGATGTATTATTATAATTGGTAAGTTGCCATGTCCTCATTATCCTTATTAATTCATTATCGACTTATTAAATGTAAATTCGTAACAATATCTTAAACTTTTTTTTTCTAAAACTTTTTTTCTATCATAAAGCTTCCTTAGTAAAGAAGGATTAGTATTTATTTCAAAGACAAAACCCAATAAACAAAGTGATTCTTACTCTAATTAAAGATAATATAATTTAATTCCAAATTAATCATGATAATAGCAGGTTGTTACGTATTAATTCAACTTCGACACCTAAACCTTTCTACAAACTAATGCAAATAAACTTTATTGCATCCAAACGCTGTATCACACAAATTACACAAAGCGTCGCATTCAACTATTTAACAAATCAAGTTCCTCCGCGTAGCTACGCGACACGAGATCTCTACCTCAAATTTTAATTCACTTTACAGCGAGTTTCTCTCCCCCAGCCTGCGAAAGATTCGACTTAAACTTTATGCGGAACTGCACGCTGTCACCAATCCCGTGCGATTGTTGTCGTTCTAGCCTCGCAGCCGACGTTCGACGAGTTTCACCTCGCGTGGGAGAGTATAAATTCGCGGAAAAGAAAAGTTTAAGCGAGTCGACGACGAACCTATTGCGTCTTTGTAGCCCAGTTGTTCTGTGGTGGCGGAGCAAAAGCCTCAAGCGAAAGTTTTGATTCCAAAAACCGAGTAGTTCTTTCCTCTCGGACTTTCTTATCCACTGAGCCCGAGTGCGTCTAACTACAATAAATTTCGATTAAAGTCTATAAAAGTCTATGAAGTATTGAAATATTGCGAGACGTATGCTGGACTTTTCGGTTGGCCTTTAAATAAGTGATAGAGGTTTATGAAAGTTTTGCCGAGTCGAGTTTCCGACTTTCTTTTGCTTGTTTTCCCAGACACGAGAAATCGATCTACCTGTTACCGGTTCATTAAATCCTTATAAGGGATGGTAGTAGTAATTTCATGATTAAGTGTCCGAAATTTCGGTGATTATTCATCTTAATAAGCTATATGAAGAAAACTATTAGAAAAACAAAAATTATTGGAAGATATATCTTTTAATAATTATTGCTTTCTAATAAGCTAGAGTAACATGTTCATTTATATGGTAGATCTAATTAATGTATAGGACACATTTATACTTTTGAAAAAATTAGTTTTAACAACAAAATAATAATATCATGCGAGAAAGACAATAAAAGTTATATTCCAAACAAATAATAGATTGGTAAATACCTAGGTAAATGTTATTAAAGGTCTATTTTGTTGATATAATTTTGGAAAAAAAATAAGTGTTAGTTACTTTATCGTTCTGTGTGGAAAGTTTTCACAAACTTAAATAAAAAGGCGTTGGTTCATTCTAGCTTTATATATACGTTATTTTAAAAAAATTATTCTTCAATACATCGACAAAAAATATTTTGATCCTTAGTGTGGATGTTTGCATCCGAATCAAGCAAGGTAAAAGCACCATAAAATTAGTACATTATTTATCAACGGCACAAAATATATGAATGCGCAAAATGAGAATGATACATATGCGCCCGCGGCAACATATTTTTTTTTTGTCCAGTGACCGCAAAATGAATTTTTGCGCCCTGCATAGAGGTCGCCAAATACTATATGTGAGACTTGGGCCGTGAAATTTATGTCGCAGCCTAGGCCCTACATTTAGAGCTTTGTCGCCTCTATAGAGAGTGCAAAAATTCATTTTGCAGCCTGAGGACAAAAAAATATTTCATTCAAGTGTGTGCAAAATTGAATTTTGCGCACAGAGTGTCATAAAAAGGAATCATAAAAGAAAAACTACTATGATTTTTTTTAAAATTTATTACAGTTCTCAAAATATTTGATCAGGAATACAGTTATTTATCTCTTACTTATCATTCTGTCCCACTATTGATAGAAAATGTAGAAATTTTCAGTGAACATATTTATGAGTAACAGCCGACAGTAAAAATTGGAATTAAACGATCATCTTTTCTCAACTCATCTTCTCGACAAAGAAACCGACTAAAATACGCGATAAATTAATTAAACTTTTCAGACTCGTGTAAAATGTGCAAGCTTTCTCAAAACACGTAAGCTATGTCTGTAACATCGTCTGCCCCGGGCATCATTGTAGGCGCAATTAATAAATACCTGCATTCCCCTGTAGAAGAAGAAAAACGCAAAAGAAACTTGCACCTGAACGCATTTGCGCTTTTATAATAGTAAACTTTTATGCCCCCAGTCGAGCTGAACTGACTAGAATAAAAAGCCTTCCCCTTATCACTGCCACTTTAACGACTTTAAAAAGAAGCTCACGCAGCGTCTACGCGAGTCGAATGAGAAAATTTTCAGTTCCGAGAGTATACAGTAGACAGTCGCCGATAATAGAAGTCGAGCTTTCAATGAAACTTCGCGCCTTGCTCCCTCGTCTTGTTATCCCTTCGAGAATGCCGAGGACAATTGATTGTGTATAGCGCGCGGGAATGTAAGTGTATACACGAGAGCGGGAGAATCGCCGGCAAAAGGCAAGCGCGCGACTTTATGCTTCATTCATTTCCCTCGCCTTGATAATAGATGCAATGAGGAAGCCGTATATTCGACAGCCTTGACGTCATAGCGAGACTCTAGGCGCTTCTCCCTCCTTGCGCTCGCATTCGGTGGGGTGATATCTCTTTTGCCCCCCTTTTTATATTGCGAGAATATTTTTAAAATTCTGCCATTGTGCACGAGACTGCGGGCTTTTTGTAAACGAGCAAACGAGAGGGACTAACGTGGGTGTATTCGAGAAGTGCGAAAGAGAGGCTGAAGATGAAATCGTTTTGACTGTCTTTTATATTTGAGAATGGCTTTCGAGTTTCACTCGTGGACGTGCTTGGTGGCTGTGTTATATGCTAACTATGGCTTCGTCATGTTGTCAAAAAGAAATGGGGTACGTGCTGAAGGAGGGAGAGAATAGCTATAGATAGATTTTATTTATAGACACGTAGATGTAAATAATACGTGATAATGTACGTAGTGGAAATCGAATTTTAATTAAATATTTGACATAAAAAAGTTTAATTGATGTATACAAAAAATAAAAAAACAATTTCTTTTAAAGAGAAAAAAAAATGAAATATCGATGATCATAACTAGTTATTTGTAAACGCAATTTTTACTTACTAATAACAGTGTAGCATGAGCTACTGATTCCTCCATGAAATAAAAAAAATTTTAAAGTAAAAATGAGAAAATAAGGGAAAAGTAGAATTGAGAAAAAATGATGAAATAAAAGTGCAATAACGCCAGCGAAAAGAGGAGAAAAGGTGAAATTAAAGATAAAAAGTGAACATTTTTAAATTTCTAAATCTAAGGTCGAATTATTTCATGATCAAAGTAGTAACAAAATTGTATTCCTTAATTCTTATTAGGTTTGTAATAAATGAATATAATTAATATTTTTTAAAGCTTTGATTTTCTTATTTTTTTAATCAAAAAGTAGTAATATTTTAAAATATAATAACTAAAAATAAAATTTTACGTTACTTTATTTCAATTAAAAGTTTTATTTATCAGGCTTCTTGAAATTATCAAATAAAAATTAATTTCACCATGCAATCATTTCTATTTATATGCAATAATTTAAAAAAAAATCGAAAGATAAATACCGAAAAAGAGCTTATCAGAAAAAATAAACCTTAGACCACAAAAAAATAAAATTACAATAATTTGCAGGAATATCAACACACCCCACGCTGAATGCGCAAAAGCGGAACAAAACACTTGCGTCGAAACGCGTTGTTTAAAATGCAACGAGACTTTAAGAGCGTGCCTTTTGTTGCAACAGCTCTCCTTTCGCGAGCTAAAAAAGCGAGTTTACTTGGAAATGAAATAAATAAGGAAAGAAAATCGCGAGATACGTATAAAGAGTTCGCTGACAAGATGTACCTAGAAGGCAGAAAAGAAGACGGTAAACATACAAAGGACCCAGCCGAGGCTTTTCTATTATAACAACGTCGCCGGATGCGCGCGCCTGCGCTGAAACGCAAGCTTCTCTAGAACAATGGGCAAGTCGCTTCTCGGTTACCAGTCCGTAGTGAATTGATGGATTCGAAAACTACTCGATGGCCCCGTATCTCTCTGTGTACTCTAGCGGAACTTTGGGAGGACGCTGGATAGCCGGGACTGCGCGCGAAGGCTTGACGAAGTTTTGAAGTGACGGAGTGTGAAGTAAGACGATCAAATATTATGTCGGCAGATAGTTGTGCTTCGGGTGCTTGAAGAAACTAATCAGGACAGGGTTACGAGATATTGAGATGGTCTTTGGTGAACTGTAATAAATACAGTTGGGCTGTAAAGCACTGATTTTCTGATTTGAGTAGCTGCTCCTTTATAGATTTAAATAAAGAGATGAAATTCTGTTTTAGTTAGCTTTGTATATTTTAGCAATGGTAGATAATAAAATAAAGACAAAGAAAATAAACGGTTCATTGTTTAGAAAACTCGAAAATAAAATGTAAAGTGAAATGAACACTTTTGTGAAATGCAACATTTGTATTCAAGCCTCGAAATAGAAAATATTTTTCAGCATTTACTCTTTTAAATTTTTGCATAGTTTTGCAAATAGATTAAAAAAAAGAAAACTAGAAAAAGCAATAGCAAAATTTCATTACATTTTAGAATGCAAAATAATCATTTTGGCTTACTTACCAAACATATATTCTCGAATCTAATATCCAAATTACGACAAACTTGAAACGAGCATTCGCAAATTCGCTCAAACTTCCCCTCCAGCAGGAAGGCGGGAAGGGAAGCGTGTTTGTCAAGGCACTTGGACGTCACAGCCAGTTTAGAGAAAGGATAGGCAAGCTTGCCGCAGGGGTAACCGATGCGTGGTCGCTAGCGGGAGCTTTCGAAGGATTTCGAGCGCAGCGGGATTGATTTTATCTTTTCCATATATTTTTATGCTTGATCCGCGGAAAAATAAAAATATTGCGCCCGCACCGGCAAAGCGTATTGGATCTCAGTATTCGCGTCGTTTGCAATTTATAACATGACTATTCTCGTGGTATTTGCTGATGTAGGAGTTATTAAATGATCGTTCTATTTTAACAAATGTAAATTACTTTGCTTATTTTAGGGCGGTACTCACAAATGCAAGCTCTTATTTTTCAAGTAATAAAATTTATTTTAAAATAGCATGGAAAAAAATTGTTTACGATCTAAATTTATCACGTAACTGAGATAGAGTCGATCGGACGTGAACATAGCTTTCACTTTAATTTAGCATCACTTTCCAGGTATACCAGACGTGTCTGCTCAACCGGAGTAATCCAACGGAAGTTTTTACGAGAGATCATATATTAAAAGCAGCTAAATTCGTTCCTCATAACAAAGACTATGAGCGACTCATAAATTTAATTTCATCTCATGTATAATTAGAGTATTACCCTTTATCTCAAAGCGTAGATTTCCTTTATGATTTATCACTTCTCTCAGCGGAAAAGAGAATTCATAATTCATAATAAAACTCATTTCCGCAACTTAATTACCGTTACGTAAGAACTACAATATCCCAACTACATAATCCTCCCTCGCTATACGTTGCCATTTGCTTAGTTTGAAGCCGAAGCTCAACATCGCAAAATGGAAAAGCTCGGCAAAAGCGAGAAGATACTTGAGTCTCTGGGTCTCCTCCACTCATATTATGCGCGTAACGAAGTAGAAACTTTCCTGGCACGCTCCCACTTTTACATTGTACGCGTGAGTACATGTATATACATGCGCACGGGTGACGGGATATATTTAAGTGAATCGATCGCCACCACCGCTGTATAGATGGTTTCTCACAAGTGCACGAAGTACGCGGACTTGCTATTCGCATGGGAAATCTCGATCGGTCGCTATGGACGGGTGTACGCGCTGGAACGTATCATTAATTAAAAAATAATTTGATACGGAAGTTCCGAGTCGCAAGTTTAAGGAGCGAATAATTTTGGATTGTGAAGAAGATGCGGTTAAGTAGATTTATGTATTATTGTGGATGTAAATTAATTAGCTGATGTGTTGCTGAAAAAACGTTTAGGTTTGCTAGAAAATTTTTCTTATTTTCTTTATTTGACTTTGAGAAGTGAAGTTAAAATAGTAGTTATTACTTCTGTATCTTGGTTTGCTTAGTTTATTTATACGAGTTATAGCTTTTTTTAAAAATAGTAAATCCCATAAAGATAAACATTTTTCTACTAGAATATAAAATTTATTAAATAAAAAACCAAGTCTAGAGAAAACAGGCTAAATAAACGCAGTATAAAAAATCATCATAATTTAACATCAAAACAAGAATGATTTATCTTTTGCAAAAAAAGAAAAATGATTGAATCGCCTTCTAAATCGCGCGATTCAATTACAGCTGTAAATTGACTTACGCGCACCTGTTCCACTATCGCGGCGTTAAATCCATCTCGTCGGCGATGTGCACATATGAACGTCAATCGGTGTCCGAGCGCGCAAAGCGATGGTAAAATTAAATTTTAGTACGCACGCGCGCAACACAACGTTGACGCTCGCACTTGTTAAGATAATTGAAATTACACCTACTATAAGTTTGACGAATGCAATTTCCAATAAAAACAAACGTTCGTCAGTTTACACTGGAAAAATTAAAAGGTTGATGGTGCTTTTTTCATTTCAAGGTTAGTTCCCAAGCTTTTGTTTGAAGAAGGAAAATATGTCAGAGGACTGTGCGCCAAAAACTAATATGACAGAGGTGTGTTTGCTTCGATGTGTTTTTTTTTTTGCCGGGAAAATATTAAAAGTTTTTAATACGCTTACCGGGGCGTACCTTCGTTTTCTTTCTTCGCGTGAAAGTCTAATAAAAAATGAAAAATAAAGTCGCTGAAAGTTTTAAGTAGCTTAGTTACATTATTTTTTATGATCCAGCCAATCAATCCAGAACTTTTAATTGGATTGTTTTATTATTCAATCAACGACCCGTTTATGCGCCTTATAATTAAATGTTATTATCGTAATCAATATAATTTTAAAAATAACGTATAATTTCATGTAAAATAACTCCGAAGCTACGTGTTAATTAACGCGCCAGCGAACGTTTGCAGATTTTCCAATTTACGCATGCCACTCATACACTTCATATTTTCGAATATCCACAGCTTCAGGCTTAAATGTTTAACGATTTTAACGCCAGCGGCCGCAAAAATAGCAAGACATCTGGAAAATTCAAGCCATCACTTTTTTTCATTAAAACCCTCGACTAGCGTCCTTACCCGTTTCACACTTTTTTTCGACTGGCATGTCGTAAAAACAACAATAACACATACCGCAACGAAGTGACCCTGAATGGCTCCCCGTGGCTTTAAAACGTTCGATTCCTGCTCCACCGACGAAGAAAAAATAAACGCAAATAGTACAGCGAAGTGTTGATTCAATTTACATAGATTAATATGTGCGTCGTAATGTTGAACGAGGCGCGGGGTTTACGATATTACACTGGTATGATCTTTTTATGCTTCCTTTTTATTACCGAGCTTTTTATTTTTCAATTAACTTCTTTTAAAATTCCACTCGTCGCGTAGGAACTCGGACGTTAAGGTGGAATAATAATCATCTTTTATTTTTCTTTACTGTAAAGATTTTTAAAACTGAGGTATAACATATTATTTATAGGTACAAAATTAGATCTTGTTGGTGGATGCAATAATAAAGGAAGGCGGAAGCGACCTTCGACAAAATAACAAGGAGAGGTTCCGGTCTTCGGATCATGAATTTTTACGGGACTTCTGGAGGTGTTTTCTGACGCCAAATGATATAGAAAAATACTTTCAGCTTGATCCCGTAGGCCTTCTATTTCTAGAAACAGGACAAGCAATTTTTTATGTTATCCTAATGATATGCAACTTATAATTTAGCTATATTGATTCTCATCCAATTTTCAAATAATTTAGCGCTACTATCTAGTTTATCTACTAAGAGAGATATGGATATTATTGAAAGATAAACCAGTATTATCACTTTATATTCATTTAATCAAACTATCAGACTGTTAGCAGAAATTATTAAAAATAAAGAATTAATTTATTAAGGAGGTAGTAAAGTAAGATATAAATTGTAATTATTAAAATTTAAAACGTTAAATAACCGTTAGGAAAATTTAAATTTTAGATATTCAAATATATCAAATTATAACAAACTTCAATGAACAAAGATCATAATTGTAATAGAGCTTTGCGAATACAAATATAACCCACTCTCTGCTATGTTTGAGTATTCGAAAATTTAGTAAATGTAAAAACTAGAAAAATTATACGAGGCCTTGAAATCTTACGACCAAGTTAAAAACATTATTTTTTGGTATTTGTAATTTTGAAAATTTGATTTTATGACCTTTTTTTAGAGCGTGAATCAAATTTTGCAAACTAGCGAAAATGCGTGTAAGCTATTTTCAGCAAGGGTATGGTATCCAGTACTCGTTTACCATAGGCATAATCTAACTCGATTTACTTACAGTCTGTAAAATAGAATTTTCTAGCTACGGTACCAAAATAATATTTGCAGTTAAATTTCTCCTCATAAGTATTTAATACATTAGTTAAATCATTATTTCATTTTTTTTTACCACTATTTGACCCTGCTTTTTACCTAATGGGGTATATCAGGGGACTTCTACTACCTATGTGTGAGAGTGCTCCTAAACAATTTTTACTCTATATGAATGTACCTTTTATACACTGTGACTCATTATTTAGCTAACTACTAATTTTTGTTTTTCCTTTCCGAGAAGCATCGGGCTGGAGGAGTTAACAGTCGAAAATCGTTTCTACGGCTGATTCTAATTTACTGTTCCCATAATTTCACCGAGCCGAAGCTAGGGTGGAGGGAAAACCACGATGTGGACATGAAAAACCTTCGCTGAGAACAGTAGGTTTCAGAGACTCCTCCAACAGTGTCTGTTTCATTATTTAATTGACGATAAATTTACACCTTTATCTAATGTTTAAAGATATTTTTGAATGTGCACTTCAAAACTTGCATGGATAATAATAATTCATGATATCATTATAGCTTACTCCCATAATTAGAAATAAAGAAATACTGAATAAAGCAATCCCCGTATCGAATCCACCACAATTCTGATTAAACCTTCCAACAAGTAAATTGTATCTCGGTCGGGGACCTAAAATAATTTTCAATTCCACCTCTTCACTCCTTTATAACCCTTAATTTAAAAAGCTTTGCATGTAAAACTCTTATTAAAACATCGAAACCTCTTCTTCAAATTAAACTTTCAATCGCCATCGCGTCAAATTCAATTATACCACTCGAAACCCTTTCCTATATCCGCCGCAACGTATATTAAATCCGATAACTCGCCGGCCTTTATTTGATTGTACCTCGCGATAAGCGTCACTTAATAAGCGAATTCGCCCCGGTATCTTTAAAATATCCGAGAAACCACTTAGACAGTGCTCGCACCAGGGCAACGCATACACGTATATATACGCGACAGAAATCGTGCAGTCGCCAAGCTGCTACCGCTATTACTAGGAAGCGAGAGAGAGAAGGAAAATTCCGAGATTCCCGACGGCTTTGCCCTCGGCCATTAACCAGCTGGATGGCGGAGTTTGTAATTCCATTAATAGTTCGTTATAGGAGAAGAACTCGGCCCGCAGGCAAGCCGCCACTCGTATTACGGTTTTACGATTCCTTCTTCCTCGCGTCCTTAGTTTTACTCTCTTGCTCTAGCTCTCGCGATTTCTTTTCTGCCTTTTTTGCGTGTGTAAGCACGATGTGTGTACGAAGAAAAGCTCTTTAACTCCGATGCCTTTTGCGCGCACCTGCGTGCCATTGTTCGGGACTTTTTTGGCCGGCCAGCCGCGGGGGGTCGTAGCGAGCAGCGTAAAGAACATTAGAGCTTGTGCTTTGCTTTTTGGTTTTATGGCCATGTCACGAAGAAGCTTGATTCTCCTGTTATTGATTGTGGTCTAGCGGTAAAATTTGATAGAAATTTAAAATAATATTTATTATAGCAGATTCAGTTGATACATATAAAATGTAGGTTAAATTAAATTTATTTTATTATTAATTAAACTATTCTACTGTTTACAAAAATAGCTTTCAAATGTAGAAGAGTTCAAAGTCATTTTTATTGGCGATAGGAAATTTTTAATGAATACAAGTGAAAAAATATATATTCTCTAAATGCAAGAGGAATTGATCGAATGAAAATTGAGATTAATTGCAGAGGACATTTACTTTGATTGCTGACTATTATTCTCCATCCTAGAGATAGTATTCAAGTGAGTGTGATTTTGGATGCTCGACTGAAATACGATATGCATGACTGGATTTATATGACACTGAATTTCAGAGGAATGTCCAAAATTACACTCACGTTTACTGTTCCATTTCAGAAGGTTTCCGGTCGTCATCTAAAATTTAATAGTTTAAAAAATATGTCAGCTTCTAAGAAAACACCATTATGAATGTTTTCTTTTGTTTAAAATATTTTTTTATTATTAATAAAATAAATAAAATTTATATTTTTATATTTTTGTACTAAAAAAGGTCTGTGCCAATATCTCGAAAAATTTCGCTAGAATCGGACTTTATTAGTTGAACATATAAACTCAGCATATCTCTAAGTCTGGAGAACAGTTTGTACTATCTATAAAAAATGTTTTAAATTTTATAACACTTTTATGTGACCCGTCGGAGAAAAAGGTTGCAAATAGAGCACTAAAAACTTGAAGTTGGCAGACCGAGTAATATTTGGGGGCACGCATAAAACCCAACATGTTTGACAAACCGTAAATAGAGTTAAAAGGAACCATACTTAATTTGTCTTTTTATAGATCCTGAGGCGTTATCTTTGAAAATCTACTAAAATGTTTTTATACCGGCTTCAAGAGAGTATAAAATAAATCTCAATTCTATATTCAAAGACGAGCTACTCTCTTTAAATAATCTCCTTAAAATTTCAGACAAAAATACATTTTGCATTACCCAAGCTCGAAACTCAACTGCACTAATTCACTGAAAGTCTAGACACTTTAATATTTATGGAAAACCCGAAAACAAAAGGAATGCAAAAGAAAGTATTCGCAATGAAAAAACTTTTCCCCGCTCAAACTTTGCTCTTTATTAGCCACCGACCGACCGAGAAAAAAAAAGGGAAGAACACGAGCTCTGCACTTGACGGGGAACATACGTGGCGGAAATAAAAGAGCCGTAGTGCGCACTAAAACGTACGGCTCGCTCGTTTTGAATCCCGCGCTGAGATAAAAGCTCGTACGTTAATTGCCGCGCGTCTCTTGTAGCCTCTCGATATATACCCTCGAGCGTATATATGCATATACAACCAGCGATAACAAGAATTTAACCGCAATTCAGTGCGGCGCACTCGATACGCGCGCACAAAAGGAGCAGACTCGGAGGTATACGAGTGATCAGTTACTGGACTTTTTTTTTCGAGCCGATTTGTGGTCACCGCGCACGTGTGCGTCGTTTGATTGGAGAGGATGCATTAGATGGCGGCGCTTGTTCGCTTGGGAGTTATTGTTGGGGGGTTAAAAAAGGTTGCTTCGCGAGTGTTGGGAGATCGGTGTTTTATAAAAGTTTGCTTGGGTACAAAAGAAGTTCACGTGGGAGTTTTGCTTTTGGGTGTACGGAGGATATGTCAAGATTGCGTTAACGTATTTTGTTTGTGTAAAACTGATGTATCTTGTATCTTGTATAGATGGCCTATCTGTATTGCTTAGAGCAAATTAACTTTAGCCAGTTTCGACTAAAACTGATGTATATGAGAATGGAACCCATGTTTGAAGATAGTTGAGTTATAATGTATACTTTGCTGTTCATAAATTGTAAAAATGAATTTTTATCTTCAAGAATTCTTATGCAAAATTCCAATATGATATGTACGTATGATTCACCGACTAGGTTTGAAGATATCATTATTTATAAATTTCTTCATTTTGTAGCTTTTTATATTACAATATCTATGCAAAGCAAGTGATCTTAGAATGAGTACATTTCTAAATGCAGACGGTGATTAATTTCAAATTTTCCGTAAGAATTCTTAAATGTAAACATTAATTTTTTCAAAAGCTTTTTATGATTCTCTACTTTATTAAATTTAATGATCAACAAACTAGACGTTACAACTACCTTAAGTTAAAATTAAAATTTGTGCAAATATTTTATCAAGTGAATATATAAGAGTTATACTATGGAACTTTGAATGTTTCATTGAAGCACTTTTCCGAATTGACTTATTGTTGACATTTGCATATTGCAAATCAACTAAGCTATATTCAAACTCTTTAATTTATTTCAGAAAGTAAAACATGAAGATAATGTACGTAGGTATTGTAAATTTCTTTCCGTTTCTGTGTAATTCGATTCTAATGTAATGAACTTTTGTCTTATTATTTTACATATAAATTGTCGTTTCACGCACGACCTGATATACATTTTAACACGAAATTTTTATGTAATTCGATTTTAACTGCCAATTCATGTTAAAAATAAAACAAAATGTTAAAAGCGTAAAAATGCATAATGTTGCAGCTTACATTGTTGCATTGCATATGCAATATATGGTATATACTTGCATCGACTTCAGGATTAATTTTCTTTATCAATATGAAAATTTTATAAACAGTCTAATTTAGGCATTCTCTATGGCATATGAATATCAATAATAAATCAATTCCATAAACCGGCCACATGAAAGGTTAAAAATTTTATGGAATCGCTCATGTTTGAATTCACTTAACTTTACCAACTAACGCATTAATAACTTAATGCTAAACCACTGAAAGCCACACTACGCTTCAGAGGCGCGGACGATGAAAAACATTTGCTCAAAGCATGAGCACGAAATCTTAAAGCTCTAGCTCCACAAACTCATGCTTAAAAGAGCGCCTCCTCTCTCTTCCTCTCAAGAAGGAAATCGTTAGTATGCCGCTTAGTAGGAAGTCACTAGTCACTCGTCAAAGAAGAGCGCGAGCGCTATAATTTGCGTAGGCATCGCTCTCCCCCTAAAAGCATTTGTGGCGTGACGGAAGCCACTAATTACGAGCGCATCGCCGCGCTTACGCGCGTTCGGCTATGATTAACGAAGCTCGACTAGAGTTTCGCTCGAATATATCCATGGAAAACGGACCCTGAAAAGATGAACGGCGCAAGAGGCGAAATTGCAATGGAGCCGCGCGCTGAACGTTTTTCAGTGGATTCTGGAAATTCGGCGAGTCACGCGAAATTCGCCGAGTTACGCATCCGTCCACTGATGCGCTTTGGTTTCGAATTAAACGGAGCTTTGTTGCTGTTTTATCGCGACATTTGCGAGCGGTCGAAATGGCCTGGATGTTTATCGAGTGTGCGCGCTGCGAGAGCTGCCTTTAGGTTAATGCAATGCTGCATTTGTCTTTCGAGAGATTTAGCACTGAAAGAGATGGGTTTTCTTTTATTAAAAGAGATTTGTTATACTTTGTAAGTGATGCAATTATACGTTGTATTTGATTTCTATTATTAAAGTTAGACTTTTTTAATTTATACACTATTTTCTGTTTTAAGCTTGCAAAAGTTTAAGCATACGATGCGTAAAATGTGGAATAAACATAGTTTTGGATATAGGACGCAGCTGAATAAACATAATAAAGGTACAATTATCTTAGATTTTTATGGAGCTCATTCGAATTTTTACTGTCTAAAAACCAATTTGTGAAAATTGTCTTTGCAAAATTCAAAAGAGTTTATACTTTTGCTTAACATTCTAACTTATATACATTTCAATCATAATTTAATATTCTTAATAAATTTATGAACGTATTGTCAATGATGTCAAAGGATGAAAGAGTTGAATTAGAAAACAGAAAATACCACGTAGAAACACTAGAGAATAATTAATAAAAACTCCTACATTTAGTAGTAAATTCAGGACATACTTTTTTCATTGAAAAATGATATGTAATACTATCAAAAATAGCTGTATATTTTGATGTGTTTACCAATATAATATCAGCAATTTTTACAGCACAGTATTAGACTTTACGACTATCACTAGACTTTCGTGCGTATAAAATTTGATACTCGATGAATCAATATTTTGAAGGTGCGTTTTAATACTAATAAAGCCAGTTTTGAACTTTTCGGAAAGCAGAATCTTAAAAGATTAGGTAATTTTACGAGAACGTCAAAAAGCCCGAAGCTCGTGGAGCTCTGTTAAAATTTAACGCCCGTAAAGCAATTAGGTGTTCTTACGAAGTTATGGGTACGATTAATAAGGATACCTTACCCTTTCGACGAGGAAACTTTTTATTATACGGCGTTACTTTTCGGTTTTCTTTTTTCTTGAATGAAAAACTTTCGCCCACCCGTTACCTTGTAAATTCCTGAAACTTGGGGGTATAGAAGCGTCGCAACTTTTTTTCTATACTTTTTGAATTATTCCTTCATACATTGTTTTCAAAATTGAATTTGCCTGTAAGCGATTTTTTATTACGTCAAAAGTCGGATATCTTAGTGAGAACAAGTCAGAACTACCATAAATTTTTTGTAACCCTTGCTTAATTTAAGCATACGCTTTCTTCGATTTTACAATTAAATGCAATCGCATTACGAAAATAGTTACGTCCATACTTACGTCAGCAGGATATGACGCGACGCATAATATTCATGTAAAATATTTAATACTGCCAGATTATCTTGTCTAATTTTAAAATCCAAACCAGTGACCTCTAAATCTTTTTAAAATCAGCCTGAAAATTCTTACGTCCTTATATTTGTCTTTCCAACATTAATTTTACAAAGCCCTCATCTCTTAATCTCCAATAAAACACTACTCCAACATTAATTTTAAAAACTTCTCATCTCTTAATCTCTGATAAACACTCCTCCAACATCCTAACTGCAACTTATCCGCACATAAACAAGCATCCGATGACGTCCGTGATATTCTCCCTTAAATAAACAATGTGTCCATCCCGCGACATTCGATACAGAAACTCCAGCGTCGAAAGTTAACCCATCGCGTCTGACTGATTCGCTCGGGGCGAAAGTTCGTAATTAATTGGGGGTTCACTTCGCATCTAATACACGCGTCATGCGACTCAGAAGCGTCAACTTTACCTAGATAATTTTCTCGATACGGAGCTGAATTGCTATAATGTTTATTAATTTACGAATGAACGACCAGCCGGCTTTTTTCGTTTTTGTTGTTGTGAACTGTGTAATCATTGATAATCAATTTTCATTTGAAAGAATAAATATGTACTGCACAATTGTGGAATGACACTCTAACACTCGATGAATGCATATTTTTTCTCTAATAACGACTTGTTGCTACAACTGTAGCATTATTGGATATAAATGTGGGTAGAAAATCGTGAAGCCAACCACCACTTTTATCGATTTCCACATACTCCATAAAAGTTCATCGAAACAATAAACGCCTCCGCTTAAAAATACACCTTCCACGAAAATTCGCCAACAAATAAACCACCCACCGCTACCAAACTCACCTGCTAGACTTTTCAATACATCAAAAATAGAAACTTCATCAAACCACCTCGAAACGAGCGATACCCAATGCCGCTCTGCAAACGCCACTAACCAGCCGACCTCCAGCCGACAATCCAATGACCAATTTGATGTTCCGCGGCTCAGCTCGCCGGATCATCCCCGACGTCACACACATACAAGCCGAGTCCGTCAGGTCGCAGTTTCGGCACGATCGATTCGCAGCCCAGCTTTCAGCCAGAAGGATAATTTCTACAGGAGCGGGCTGCCGCAAACGTGCGGTCGTTCGCATTACCTGCTTGTGGAGGAGCGAGGGGCTGGCTTCGATTTCGACGTCAATGTTGACGAGAGGGCGACGCAGCGCGCGCGCGCGACGCACGTCAAATGGCCCGGCCAATACCCCATTAACCGGTCTGTTTGCGCTGGGCTTTCGACTGCTGCTCGGCTCGCTGCTGCTCTGCCGCCACTCCAGTTACGTACACACGTTGATGTGTGGCTTGGAAATGTGTCATCGGTCGCGCGAGAGCGCGGGTGCGTTCACATTTGCCGTTGGAATCGGAGAGCGGACCAGGCATCGATATGGTCCTGTATATATGTATAGCGAAATTTATGGGCCTTATGTTTATCGGATATGGTTTGGGTGATTTGTGGGAGTGTGTGGGAATTTGATTAATGTTGTTAATTTTTTTAATGGAATATTTAGTTTTGGAGGGCTTTGTTTATAATCTAATAAGGCAAATTTATCATTATTTTGATAAGATACAAATTTTAAGAAGGGTTTTATTACCCAACTGATAAAAAGTTTGTTTCAAATTGTTAATTTTGCTTGTATTATAAGTTGTGCAATAACTCATATATAATTGATTTTTTCGCGTTAAAGAGATGCTCTGTATATTATGCTTAATAGCCTCTAAAGTAAAATTCAATGACATAGGGTCGCCCACGGTTTTGGCAGATTCACTTAGAAATCAAAACAATTTCGCGCGGGAAGAACTGCTATTTGGCCGGCGACCAAATACTTGGGTGTTATTCACATCTTTGTTATTTACTCAAACTATGGTTGTAAAATTTGGAATCATTTATAAGCGATATATGTACTTGTTTTCTCATGAAACGTTATGACATGGAAATGTTATTTAGAAAAAACAAAATTTTTTTTCGAGTAAACGAAAAACATATTGTCTTTCATTTAATATATCTATTATTTTGTTAAGTAGAATAATCTGTTATCGATTTCAAAAAGATCTTTAAATCTTAGCATCCATTTAAATTTATATATTATTTATATTTATTTATTCAATGATATGAAAATTTTTTCAAACATTTTGCGTTTAAGTGTAGATTGGAGAACTTAAATTGTTAAAGGGACGAATAAGAAACTTGTCGCGCAGTGAAACTACCTTAAAAAGATTTAAAATGCACTTTTCTTAATTAGCTTTATTTATTATTTTTCTTCGCTTACATATTTTTTAACAAATTTTACTCAAACTTACTCAAACAAATTTAGTTGCTACATTATGGTCAGGAAAATATCTCTTGAACACTTAATTATCTCATCAATTACTCCATCCGTACTAAAATATTCTCTAAAGAGCATTTTTTTGCAAGTTTTTAAATAAACATTCCGCTGCTGCCTTCACGCCCATAAACTTTTACAATCACAATGCCCTCAGAGAAAAAGATTATTGCTAACACACCCTTATATTTTTATATTCTTCAAATCTGAAATTATCCTTGTCCTACTAATCCGTATAAAAAGATTGTGCTGACTTTGTCTCTCTCTCTCTCTCTCTCTCTCTCTCTCTCTCTCTCTCTCTCTCTCTCTCTCTTTCACATGTACGTTTGAGTGCCTTGTTATTTAAGTGCTAATAAATTGAGCTACTATTTGTCCTCTACCCTTGTTTTCACGACGTTGCTAAAGGTAGTCATGTCCTCCAGTATTTGATTACATTGTCAAGAAATTTTCTTTAAAAAGTTAGCGCAAAAGTTAACTACCGTTCGATGAAATGCGACAAAAGTTAAGACTTTGACGACTTTGACAACAAAAATTAACGTAATTTGTGAGAAACATTAAAGCTAAAGTTGTTTTCTAAATATATTTCTTTGCTTTCTGGATAGTTAAAGTATTTTTTAAGATCCTTGCGATGAAACATTTCACTTGATAGTAATAGCCACTTATTAATGATGTCCACTTATGCAGTCTATATATTTTTTTCAAGTTATTATATTCATTTAGTGAGTTATAATTGTTTATAATTTAGGAATAAATATCAAAATTGTAATTAATGTTTTGGTCTTTTAATTAATTGTTAATATTAATCTGTGCTAAAAAGCGAAAAGGTAGAAGAATAAAAGTGTACTTTGTGTGAAAAAAAAAGATCCACACATGTGTAGTGGAGGTAAAATATAATGTCTATTGGCAGCGAGAGAGTGATGTTGTCGCTGTACATGATCATGAGAACAGTCCAGAGCCGCTTATCTTCTTTAACGATTTCATGAACAATCGATAAAAGGAGTGGGTACTGGGCACGAAAGTCAGATGTTGACGTCAGAATCGATGAATGTTTTTTGTCTAAACAGACAAGGAGCGAAATAAAAAAGACAAAACGATTTTAAATAAATCGTTTTTCTAAAAATAAAATAAGGTGAGCTTTATTCCACCACGACAGAAGTCTATGTTTTCAGAAAGTTTTCTTCTAAGCACAGCTAATGTCGAGTAAATGTGTATATACTTAGAAAAACATTACTAAAATTATCTATTTAATTTTTCTCGGTGTATGTGTATCAACGCTTATAACCTATTTTTATTATTCTACTAATGATATAACCATCTAATAAATACTCGCTCTTTCGTTCAGTTGGTATTGGTAAACAGTTAAATTAAAATATTATTTATCGAAACAAGCTGATTCGCAAAGGAATTATTTCCTTTTATTGTTGCAGATGTTTAACTATATATAAATGTTAATTAATAATTAATTGGCTACTGAAAATTCATTGTTTAAATGAAGAAAAAATTGAATATTTATTACCTGAAACTATTTTAAATGTAACAATAAATTAGATAAGATTTGTTATAAAGATTAAACTAAAGCTAATTTATATTATTAAAGAAATAAATGATCTAATTATAGTAATGAATCATTTAATTCTTTTTTTTTTTTTTCAAAATTACAGTAGTATTTAAATCATGAAATTATAATCGCTAGATATTCGATTAACAAGCAACGCCAGAGCAGCTATTAATTTTTTTTATTTTCCATTTAATGTTTGAACCATGCTGTATGTATTAGTATATCGGCTTGAACAGTTTGCGATCGAGTTTCGCGTCGTTAAGATTAACACGAAAGTGCTGTCGCTGCCCAAAATAATTAGTGTAATATGTAAGAATAAGTGCGGTTTCCGTTGTTAAACTGATTAATGAAAAAGGAAAAACATCAGAGAATCGAAACAAAATTATGCCATGAGGAGCGTTGCCAAGGCAATTTTTTCAGAAAAAGTAAATTTCTTGATCTCGTTAACAATTATAATCATTTTTAAAGTTGTGCACGTAAAAGGTCTTATAACAAGACCAAGTTGGGGCATCACAGCACCTCAACTAGTTAAGACAAATTTTACTTGGGTATTTAGAGACTTTGAGTTTTTGGCAACATATTCGCATCCCGGAAGATTAATATGGTCCAGTCCTATGCCTACACCATACAATAATTTCAATTTGACATTAGTTATTCAGTTAGGAGCTCCTAATACTAAGTCAAAATTTCATCAACATCGAAAGCGCGGGAAACGCGGTAAAAAAACGGGTAAAAAATATATGGGCCTGTTCATAATTCCATACTGTCCTGACAAATCTAAAGTAAACTCTTACTTTGAATGCTCAATTCTTGATGACTCCCTCGAAAAGAAAATGACGCGTCGGTTTAAAAAGACTTTTAATAATATTAACGAAACGATAAATTTAAAAGATTACGGTTACAACCAAAAGCACCGTGGGTTGGGTACGACGGAATTTGTAGATATTAATGTTATAATTAAAAATAAGCACACTTTTTTGCCTGACGAAAGTCTCGCAATCGGATGCGATTTTTTTGCTCACATGTCGGTACAGTATACGTGGAGTGGTTGTTTAATATCACCAGTCCCGGCGTTAAGGCCCAATTATTTCGACGACTCGATAAAAATGTTACAGACGTTAGAAAAAAAATTCAATGATGTACTTATAACTATCGGTGAGAGACAAGATGGAACGGATGTCATAACACATCGATGGAAGAGTGATGTGGATCAATGTCTTATTTATGCTGGCAGCGAAAATTTCAGAGAAACTGCGGGGATTACAGGTACTGCATTGTTTACCATAACAGAAAATTCCAGCATTCCCCATTCTAAGATTGACGAGACTGCTGTGCAGGAAGTCCTCGACTATTTATATGATGGACGGATCAACATTGTGAATGAAAATTTTCTGAAATTATGGAATGTAGTGGGCGTACTGAAAATCGATGGTCTAATGGAGCTGTTCGAGGAACTTAGCTGTAGATATTTAAGCTTGGAGAACGTAATTGAGCACACTTATTATGCTTTTAAGTTCAACTGTTCAGGGCTGTTAGAGCACATTTATAACCTTTATGTTATTCACTATGACAAATTTGAAAATACTTATGAATTTGAAGAACTTGTCACTCGACATCCAGAGATTTTGTCTGGTATTGAAAATATGAGAGGCGTTATCACCGTCGTTTAATAAGCTATTTAAAAGCTAAAATTAAGACTATTACTAAATGTTTTTCATTATATTAAATTTAATTTGTCGTTACGATTTTTTTTTAATTATTCTTATAGTTTTCATGATATATAAATTCAACTGAACCTCGCTAAAGATATTGTACTCGCGTATTATTTAATTTAATATATAGATAATGTTTTATTCTATAAACTAGAGTATACGAAGTAAAATTTAGTCATTTGAATAATCTCGATCAACTCAAATTTCTTATGAGGATAAAAAAAAAGTGCATCAAGTTTCAACGTTCGCGTGACCGAAGAAAAACAGACACTGTTTTAGCTTATAAAATACCGGACAATTTAATAATTTTCAGAAACTAGTAAATATTTTATAAACCAAACTATAGATTTCAATATAAATACCTTCGGTATTAGAACGTACGAACACATCTCACAGAGATGAGATCGTAAAGATGTGTGTGAGAATAAAAAAAATTTTAACAAAGCAATAATTGAATTGAAAACATAATGGATTTGTGAAAAGGCAGTTTGGATAACGATTCTATTTGTGTACGTGAATATTAAAACGTTTATTATTTTTTTATGTATTTTTTAATTGCAAATAAAACTTCCTTAGTTCAACTTCGTTTTCTACGAAACAAATGTAGTAAAATCTTCTCGTACACGCATTCTTAAACAAGAATAACTAAACCTACTTTAAAATATTGTATTTGTAGCTCGTAATAAATTTCTTTTTTTGCTTACGACGAGGCAATAAAATAGCATCGAATTAACTCTGGTTCCGTGCGTCTATTTTTGTTAAAATCTTCCGTTTCATTAGCTCTTTTCTTATCCACATATGCGAATGTGTGTCCGAATAAGTGACCGTGTTGCGAAGTGACGCTATGAATTAGTGAGAAGTTTGCAGAACTCTGCTTCTTCCAAGCAATCTATGTATAAAACTTCATATTACAGTTATGGTTGTATTGGAATCACTAAAGATTCTAAATTTTATAAAGAGTGTGCCTTTTTAAGGCAATTGTTATAATTTTGTAAATACTTTTAAAGCCTAGATATAAATTATTAAAGGTTCGCAATTTATTGAAATTAAATACTCTTTGTTACTTTATTTTCTTTTTATTTATTTCATGCTTGTATTGTCTAACCTAAGATTCACATATAAGAATTCGATCCCACGACTGTGCCTCCTAGTCTGTGGTAAGGTAAATATCTTCAGGTAGATAAATTTCAAAGTGTGCAGGAAAACTACGAGAGCCACTGGCTCGTGGCACTCCATTTATAATAATAAAATTCAGTCGTGATTACAGTTTCTGGATAAGTCATTCATGTAACAGTAGGGGTACAATGAGATCCTCATTCACGCTAGAATCGCACTGTTACAACCAAGTTATTTATAGCAACCTTGCATATGTATATATATAACTTTTATAATACTTAAACTTTATTTAAATTTATTTTGTTCGTAAAAATGTATCTATGTAAAAAAAATTCTTAAATAAATAATTTACAACTGGTAATGAAATTCTGGATTGAGTGGAATATAAACCTTTATTTAGAATTACTACCACTCAAACAAACAAACTTGAAGATAAGGGAGAGTCCAGATGTGACTCCTACCCTAACCCCGTACCCCGTACCCTGTGCGATTATCTAATCGAGTGTCTTATCTTCATTAGCTTGTCTTCATAGTAGATCATTCGATAGTTCGATAGTAAAAAATTAAAATAATATTATGAAAATAATAATAATAAAATAATAATAATAATAATAATTTTTAAATTATTTTAACTATTCGAAATATTATACATTATTTTACTATTATAAATTAATTTTAATTAATTATTAAAACTACTTCTATATTACTATTATAAATTATTTTACTATCGATAGTTCGATAGTAAAAAATTAAAATAATATTATGAATGATCTACTATGAAGACAAGGTAATGAAGATAAGACA
>UELX01000638.1:0-67572 GCA_900480035.1 Eupelmus urozonus | reverse complement strand
GATTATGCGTACATCGCTCGGCTGGCTCACTTGCGGGTATACAGCGTTTCAATCTAACGTTTGTATAGTATACTATAGCAGGACAAATGAGATAAAAGTACACTATTTTTGTTCAATAATTTCTGAATAGGTCTCATTATCGAGAGTATTTAAAATAGTTTTGAAAAATAATGATTTATAAAACGAATATTTAATGGTTCTTAGAGGATATAGACTTATAGGATATAGTTCTTTATGGATTCGAAAAAAATAAAAAATACAAGAGTTTGTATAATGATGCTTCGTTCTAGTTTAATTTAATTTAACCACAATTGTCATTTTAATGAATTCTTCAAGTAAGTTTCATCCTAGGTCTTCCTTGGCTCGCAAAAAGCACGGAAAAATTAGATTTCCACATCCAACTATAGAAATCCCGATGAGCATCAGGTCGCAATATGAAGCTTCCGTTAGAGTAGCAACGCGGCATGCCTCGAAAAAAGGCGAGTAGGCAATGCGCAGTAGCCTCGTTATGCTCGAGAATCGACGAGGAGGATGACAAAGACGCGACCGCGCGCTCAGCTAGCCTATAAGATCTTTTCTCTAAATTTATAGAGCCGCGCTCGCGCTTGCCTTAACTGGCGCTGACTAGCTCTCTTCTTCTCGCAGCGGCGATCTCCGTGCAATGATCTTCGATTATCGTATATGGGTACATATTTTGCGGCGGTGGCGGCGGCGCGTTTGTGCCTCTTTCTTGCCCTCGTCTTTCACACTCGGGATGCCGGAAAAAAAGTCGATGGCTATAACTCGATGTAAATAATTGACTTTAATTGTATTTTATTATGCTTTTATTAGTTTATGTAATTTAGAGCGGAGGGAGGAGGAGAGGAAAGCCGCTGACGATGGTTCTGCCCGTTTTGCGCGCGCGGGCATTCCTAGAATGCCTAATTGGGACGTGGCTCTGCGATCCGCGCTGCGGCTCTTTTTGCCAGGATTTTCCGCAAACGAGATTTTTCGTTATAAGGAGAGAGGTTCTTACATGGGATAATTACAAATGCTTGACGATTATAAATTATTTTTAGTTCGTTACTAAGACTCCTGGATTTTCAAGTTATTTACAGAATATAGATTGCACCCCTTAGTCCTATAGTGATCTTCACCTCAAACTCGTTAAAAAATACTTTTCAAACAAAAAAGAATTTTTAATATGTAGAGATAACAATTTTAATGTAACAATCGTTTTTTTTTAAATTTTCAATTATTTTTGATTTTTTGTTTGAATAGGAATTTGAAAATTTTCGTTCTCCTCTTTGCAGTTAAACAAGTCCAGCGCTCGACGAGCATTTGTTAAACAAGGACAAAGAGAGCACTTAATTTCAGCGGTTTAGAGCAAAGTAAGAGGAATTCACTCACTTAACTAAATAAAATGCTCACTAATAGCTCACTAATATCCTCTATTACTGCGACTGCGCAAAGAGTTAAAAAAACTCCCAAGTACCCATTAACAATCCAAACTTCAAACAGTCAGTTCCAGTACAAATGTTCTCCTCAGCGGCAAACGAACTAGCAGCAGCCAAAAAAATCTCTCTGCCTAAAAAAAAAGCCATGCTCTACACGGAAAAAGCTCCTAACAAGAACGGCGCTCCCGCGCCAAAGGCGTTAATCGACGGGGCTGGCTGGCTGGCTGGCTGGTGCACAGTTTATTTTTCACCTCGCGCGATCATTGAAACGCTCCTCTCTTCCAGTCTCTCTCTCTATCTCTGAGCGCGGTCTGATCGTAATTATTATTCCGCCCCTATATCGCTTTGCAGAGAGGGAGAGAGGGAGGAAAACGAGGATGGCGGCGGCGGTGGCGCCCGAAGAGATACACGGCGCCCGAGCAAACGTAACGTAACGCAGCGCGAAACGAGGCGAAACGAAACGAGCGCCAGAGTCGCCGGCGGAGTTACCGTCTCTTTCGTGTAACTCTCCCTCTCTCTCCTCTCTCTCTCTGGCGCGCGCGTCCGCGGCAATCAATAACTTTGAAAACACGCTTGCCGCCCGAGCGCGGGGGTGAGTAGAAACAAATTCAGCAAGTTGCTTGATTGGAAAAGCGGCGCGCGACTGCGTTTCAATGGCGCTCGCGCTCGCCCCTTCGTGTATACGTGTGTATACGCTCTCTCTCTCTCTCACTCCTCCGCGTGTGTGTCGCGCACGCGAAAAACGCGTCCAATCCTCTCCTTCTACCTCACCCTCCGACTCCTATATTTGTTTCTGCGCCGCGCGACATAAAGCTGGAGCAGAGGAGGAGAGCAGCTCAGGACCAACACACTCACACACACACACACACACACACACAGACGGATCCAGAATGCCCCCGCAACGAGCGTTCGCGTCGCGTCTCGCATAGTTGCACTTGTGCCTGCGCGCGATGCACATCCTCTTTTCCCCTCTCCCCCGTAATTGTCGCGGCATTACTTCTGTCTTTCTCTCGCTCAGTCTCTCTCTCTCTCTATCTCCCTCACTACCCGCCGCTCTCTCTTTTTTCATTCGTCCACACATACTCGTATTCACAGAGGGACCGGGGAATTATTCCTTTCTAATTCTCGCTCTCTCTCTACCTACGTATACCAAGTGCCAGCGCTGCCAAACGAAGGCTCACCCCTCCTTCTCCCCCACTGGCCGCTCGCGTTTTATTTCCAATTCCAAGGGACGAACAATAAACGGACGGCTCTCCCGCTCTTTAAACGCGCGAGCGATGAGAAAACAAAATAAAGCGAACGAGCGAGACAGTAGATGCGCGCTGCATTCGATGGGGTAGCAAGTCTCGCGATGCAAAAAAGGGACGCGTCCCCCCGCGCGCGCGCGCACGCGGCCCGATGAATGCATTGTCGGGGAATTAATCGGAGGAACTGCACCAGCAACGCGAGAGCGCAATCGTCGCTTTGCCACCACCGCCGATCAAGGCGGACGGCTGCTGCGCATTTTTGCACCACCAGCAGTCTTTTTTCATTTTCTACTCGTTAGGTCAACTCTTTTGGGGGCTCTTCCTTTCCTCTCTTTTTTTCCGCCGATATTCACTTCGTTTTCGGAAAAAGCAAGGGAGGCGCGCGTCGACAACAAAAAAGCGCTCTATCAATTTTCCGATTTTTTCCGCACGAGCGCCGGCGCCTCGCCCCTTTCTCCATAAAGCGAGCTGCGCGCGAACCATTTTTTCGGGAAATCCAATAATCAAGCGCACGACTGAATTATTCGCGTCGCATTCTTTCCAATTTCAAACGGCAGGGGAAAGCGTATATACAGGCTGCCGTGTATATTGCAGCGTCATGAATAAGTTAAAATGTGATTCGACTTCGATATACTACGATGTAATGGCAATTTACTGCTGCCTCGCTGCTCCGCTCGATGAATTTTTGGCCGCTTGTTTATAGATGTTTCGCCGATCGATGAATTCTGTTATAAGAGTTTTATTAGCTCGCCGAAATAAAAAACTCGATTCTGAATTACTATTAAATTAAGCTTCTCTCCGTAAATAAAATATTTTTAATTTAAAAAAATCAAATCTCATACTTGCGAATACTAAAATTTAATAAGCAAAATTATTAAATTTTATATTATCGAATATATATTTAGTCGATTTCAGAAATTCAATATCAGCTTTGCAAACTACCGTCTTATTCATCCTCACATTATAAAAAGCATCGGCAAAAATATTTTGAACAACCAGCTCGCGAAATATATATATTCAGAAAATTCAATATCTTATGATTTTAATGCGATGTCTGTGTGGCTGCAGCTTTTTATCGGAATTGCAGACTCGCAGCGCATAACTTTAAGTCCCTACAATGCAAACGCAGACAGCTTAACCCATCCTCCACTCTTCTCCATTTTGCAGAAACGCATGTCTATTTCATATTTATACTCACCGTCTGGTCTTTGGTAGTGTGAGGTGCGGGGTATCAATTCCCCGGGACTCTCTGGAATTGCCTCGTAAAGCGATTATTGTCGTCGAAAGTATACGATTATGGCTTCGTTATGATTGCGCGAAGTCCCGGTGCACCTGGCTTATAAATTTAAGATTCCCTTTTTAGTCGTTTTACAAAATTGGCTGTTGAGTGCGCTAACCCGATTCATACTTATCCTCCTTTCTATCCTTTGCTAATAGTCAATTATAAATTAAGATTATTATTTTAAAAGTTAAATATTAAAAAGTATAAGAGGTCGAGTGCACTTTAAAAGTCCTTGCGAAAGTAACGCACGAGCCACGCGACGTAGCTGGGCGTTGTTCTAAGTTTATTCTGGCAATTTTACCTTTTGCACATCTTGCCTCGAACAACTCGTTTCCTTCGCACTTTATACCCGATAATATAATTAACATATACCTCTCCTTCGCACCCGTAGAAATAAAATATGAGAAAGATTCTCGGCGCTTCTTTTTTGCGATTCGTGCATGTATAAAACACTTACCGTCGGTGAGTTTGGCCCAGCTGTCGGATGGATTTCTGTTATTATAATTTTTAATAATTTAATGACGTTTGCGTGATCTCGCGCTGATGGTAAGCGCGCGCGCGCGCGCGCGTGTAAAAACCGGTTTTTATGCCCTTTTAGTGCTGGTGTAAAATCCTCGAGGGCCTTATTAATAAGAAACAGTAACGTGAAACTTGAGAATGCACCAATAAAAATGCAAAGTCCTTCTCATTCGAGTATTCGTAAAATTGTATAAAATTGTATATTGCATTCGCATTAATGCTGTAAGCTTAGTCAATAAGAAAAAGGTTGGAGAAGGAATACTTGTAAAATATCAAACATTTAGAAACAAAATAAAAACTAAACGTGTTTTTTTAATTGAAACAGAAATCGATAATTAATATTAAACATTTAAAACTTCAAAAGACGTAGTGCTTAATCTACAATAGCAAATGAATTTATATAGAAAATCTAAAATCGATAATAAAACGCTGAAAAGCAATCAGAGTAAAGTTAATCTTAACGAAAATGAAGAAGTCTGCCTCGCAAGCGAATGAGAACGCGTGGATTCCGCGCGGGCATACACGCATCGGAATGATTTTGTGCGTGTATCTGTCGGCGTCGTCGCGCAAGGGTGGGGAGGCTGGAAACTGATTACATTATCGAGCAACCCCTTTTGCCCAGGCGCTGCGTTACGTACTGCGGGGACCTTTTATCCGGTAATCATTAAAAGCCATTTCTCGCAGGGAAAGAATGGATTTGAAGGGTTCAGGGCCGCTTGGAGAAATAGCAATTATTTGTTTCCAAATTCGATTTGTAATTTTTTTCTGCTCTACCGACAACTTTACCAGCTTGATTAAAAGAAATTTCACTTCTTACATTTTTTGCTTTAGAATTGCACTGAAATCATTATTTAATGAATACATTTCCATTTTTCTCATTATTCACGGTAAAAATTTTTCCAGATAAATTACTGTGCTAACGCAGTAACAGTGGGTTATGCCAAAAAAATTATATTGCAGAACAATAAATAGTATCTATTTGAAACAATTGTTCTAAGGAATTTTTACAATTTTTCCGTACTGAATGGTAATAATTCGGCTATGACCTAACACATTAATTATAGCAGATATTTTTATTTATTTTCAGAGACCTATTATAACTAGAATCATTTTTCGATATCTAAAAATATAAAGGAAATTAAATTATTTATATTATTTCTATAGCTAAAATAAAATAAAGTATAAATTCAGTTAAATTAAGAATATTGGATTGGTAGGTAGCACAGAATAATTCAGAAAGTTTTTAAATGTACATTTTCTATTTTTTTTAAATTAAAAAAATTATAATGATACTATGAATTTTATCGTAGTTTTAAAAAGCAAAGAAATTATAAAAAAAATTTATTTAATTCTCCTGAAACAATTTTAGATCGTCCAATTAAAGCCTGCATTCTCATAAACACAGCCCCCTCTATCAGAAGCTAAAAATAGCCCTGCAACACAAATAGCCATTAAACGGAAGTATTAAAAAAGGGCATTAATCTAATGCTCATATCCTAATGTGTATCGGCTATTAGCCCCAACAAGTCGCTCAGGCAACATCGCTGCGCGCCATCAACGAGGCGTAAAAATTATTCGTGCTCCAGCAACTGGTATACATAGACTCGCTTGCAAGCGTGCTTGCCTCTATTACCGCAGCTTTTTCTATGAGGCATTGCATCGGCTCTGCCGGGCTATACAGGAATTTTCGAGCGTGGGACATTATTCGAGTTTCGTTTCACAAAGCTCTACGACCAATCTTGCTAATGGCCCGCGCTCGCGCTCGCTCCCGCGATGTTCCCTTCGCGAAATTCTTCCTCCATCCTCTCTAGCCCCCCCTCCTATTCTTCTCCTCCCACCTCGTATAAAAGGTCTTGCTCCCGCACCCTATGAATATTTATTCGGCTGACTTGTTTCGTTTTATTAAAACTAATAAATTCAGATCGCGACGCTGCCTGGCTCTGAATTCCGAATTCGTCGGCGTGCGTTTCTTTTTACCCTTGTCTTTCTCTCTGTTCTTTTTTTTCGGGCAAATCTAGGATATGGCCGAGAGGATAGGAAGCGACTTGAATACCGAATTTCAGCGCGCGCGCGCCGCGCATCTGTGCTGTCGATTTCGATCGATGTGCGTGAGCTGCTAGGTTCGATTGTTGTATTGAGGAATCTACATAGTAACGGCATTACCCAGCGCGGTATGTGTATATGTACGCGGCAATAGCGCGAACGGCGCTCTTTGTTTAATTAAAATTCCGATCCGCCGCGCGGAACTGATATAGCCGCTTGCGACCGTGTGGCTGATTAAAACGAAATGTATTTCGATCCGATTTTAATTTTAGAGCTATTGCTAATTTTAACGGAAATTATTGACAAAAAATGAATAAATTATTGTTGGTTCCTTTGACTGAATGTTTAAAAAATGCATGATTGATTTATATCACAAGATAAAATCTTTTAATGGTTTTCAAATTATAATTAAAATACATAAAAATGTTCGTATATTCTTCGAAAATAAATATCATTCAAGAAGACTATAAACTTTAACTTCTACGTAAACAATATAAAATTAATGTTCTTATACAGAATCCAAACACATTTATTCCATTCTTTTTCTCTAATTATGAACTTCTCTCAACTGTTTAATCTCGCCTAACAGATAAAGCTTGATTTTACGATCTGTTATAAACTCTGAACAAAAATAAATAAACTAAACAGACTTCTCTGGGAAATTTTTCCTCAAAATGATTACCACATTTCATATCTATTCCATCAAAATAGCCACAGAAACAGACCACCGTGCTATCTTACAACACTTTCGTGTCTCGAGAATAAAATATCCGTGTATGAAACGCGTGAAAATCATGGATACAAGCCAGGCGAAAAAAGACGATGGACGACTATTAATAGGCTCAGGCTCGTTTTCGAATGTTTAGGAAAGAAGCGTATCCACGCTAGCGATGTAACTGCAGGCGCTTGCGCACGTCATTCCTGTAATTAATATGACGACGGGAACTGTCAGTAATCGGATTAAGCATCGGGAGCCACCCACGCGTGGGTATGCGTGCCGTAGGGAGAATATTTATCGCGCCGCTTAAAAATATCCGTCTTTCGAAAAATATTTTCCTTTGCTATTGTTCGATGTTTTCTTTATGCCGCGCACGCTCGGAAATTCTTCATGAGAACCAATGGAACAGGGAAGCTGATGCTTTTGGGATCAGTAGAGTCAATCTTTTTTTTGTATGACTAAAGACACGTTTTGGATGTATATAGACCTATTCAATTTTTTAACACTTCTCAGAGAAAACAGTCATTAATACAGTACCGAAATGTTTTTTCTTTTGAGAGTTCAAAAAGAATTCTGACAAATTAATCAACTGGAATACACTCGGAATTTAGTAAACATCGATTCTTCAGTTTAACGAGTGTTACTGAATCTTATACCGATAAATAATCATCTAAGTTATAATTAGAAAGTCACATTAATGCATAAGTAATGTCATAAAATGGTTAACTTTGATAAAAATGCATATATTGTATAAATATTAGCCTGTCACATCAAACGATTATGGTAATTTAAAAAATTTCAATTGCAACAAAAAGATGATAAACTCTTTACACACTTTAAATACTTTAATGTATACTGTAAATAAAACTATTTTAAGGAAAATTTTAAATCTTTCGTATGTTGCGTAACAGCAAATAAATATCATTTAAGCTAAGCCTTAAACACGATGATAATAAATACGTTAACTTCGAATATATATCGTTTTTCCAAACGACTGCGCTAAAATAAAAAGATACGCTTTCGGGAAACGTACACCGCAAGAAATTGACGCGGCGCCGGCCTAAAAATACCTCACCCTTTTTGTAACAACTTACGCTCGAACTGAAATAATACTCGAGTATATATGCGGGTGTCGGATTAGTCGTTAAAAGCCAATTGTTACCCTTTCTCGTCCCTTGTCGACTTCTTCGTTTTTGGTTTCTCCTTTGCGCGCGTGTCTCAGATACTGACAGACTGACGAACCCCAGTGTCGTCTTTATTTACACCCGGACACGCGACCCTTGCGCCGCTTCCGGTTATTAACGCATCGTTGCAGCTTTCGACTGCAAATGAATGAGTCCTTGAATTTTATGCTAGAAACAGAAATTAGAAACGGAGAGGATGAGGGAAAACGATCCCTTTTTTCCGTATGTTACCCCCGTTTTACTCGTGATTAACGTCAAGGGCCTGCGTTCGAGGGTTAAGATGACAAATTTAATACTATAAGTTGGTACTTTTTCTGAATAAATAATTATTTTTAAAATTAACTATTTTTTCGACACTGTTTAAGATTATTTTATTTCACAGTTCAAGTAATTATGGAGTTGCCGTTAATAAATACTCATTTTTATCAGTAAGTGTTGTTTCATTAGAATTAACGCAAAATTTAGCAAAAGATTCATTTTCAGTTAGAGTTGAATCAGAGCAAAACTCTATACAATCACCGTTGTTAATATTACAAGGATTATTACTTTGTATTTTTTGCACCTTAGAGCTAAATATTTTAATTTTCGTTATTCTGTTTGCAGAATCTACTAAGATCAATTCAGCTTTGTCTCCAGTTTTCTTATCTACTCTCCAAAGTCCTTCGCCAGTAAGAGAGACAAAATAAATCCATTTTTCATAAATAGAAATGGTATAGAGAAATTCAATAAATTTTGATTGAATATTATGTATTTCACTGAAATTCATATTTGAGTGCTGAATATAGTTTTTTCTCCAATCATACCAGTAAATCCTGTCTTCGTTAAAATCAATTGTAAAACCACAATGTTTTTTTAGTGGCATTTCATTGAAAATTGATAAATTTGAACCATTAATGTGGGCTCTACTGAGCATAGTAATTTTTGTAGATCCATTAGTTTGAAAAAAGAATATAAACCCTTTAGAGGGGTGGACGACAATATCTTCTGGCATTTCAAGTTTTTCTAACAATAACAGCTTCCGAGATTCGTTTCTTGTACTAACTACGTTTATTGTTCCTTTAAAAGAGTCTGTATAATATAAATTATTAGTTATCCAATCAATACCTAAACTTTGATAATTTTCATGTTTACCAAGTAAAAAAAGTTGTGGTTCACTTTCATTTGGATGTACTCTGTAAATAACATCATATTTAAGTAGATTTTTTACGAGATAGTATAAATTGTTATCGTCATAATGATAATCAAAATCTTTGATTGTACTTTTCTCTTCACTAATTGATAAATATGGAGTACTAAATATGTCTGTTTCATTTTCTATAAGATGACTTTTCATTATATTTGGTTGTGCATATAATAAAAAATTTTTTACGCGTGTACAATTTTTCCTGTTTACATCAAGAGTCCATCCAACGGCACAAGCACATTGGTGTGTAATTTCACCTTCACTATCATTATTGAACTTTAAAATGCACATATGTTGGCATCCTCCGTTATCATTCGCACATACATTTTGAACAGACTTTTTTATTGGAAAATATAAAACTTTGATTGCTGGTACGGGATTGCTTAAATATATACTTTTCAGTTGGGTTTTTAATTTTTCGTCACAACAAATAGATTTATATTGAACAAATTCATTAGCCCAAAAAACTGATTCATTGAACATGGAAAACTTAGTCCATATTGGATATTTTACAGAACTGTTGTTATTTCTTAGTGATGATATATTTTTTCCGAAATAGTTTGATGATAATATTTGAAAGTCTGTATTATTGGACCAATAAATTTTTCTACTTATTAAATCAATTGAAATTCCATGTATAGTTCTTATATTTTGCTGAATGATAGAAATCGGTGAACTCCCATCCATATTTGCACGAATAATTCTTAATCCATCTAATACAAACATAACACCTTCATAAGGGTCTAATTTAATATCAAGTGGACGAACCAAATCTACACTTAACACAATACTATGATATTGACCATTTAAGTCAAATATGTCGATTTTTACTCCCAAAATATCTGCACTATAAATTTTATCACCAACGTAATCTACCGCCAATGCAACTGGTTCCCAATTTCTATTCTGTTTGAAAGTCAAGTGAACAGCAGTCGAATTTACATCTAAAGATTGCGAATGAATTTCACGCCTTTCAGCATCTATCCAAAACAGAATATTTTTTTGAAGATGATAATCTACATCACTTATGGCTGTTGTATTCGTCGAGTATCGATGCTTATGGCCATTTCGATCAATCAGCCAGATTTCACTTTTATTTGTAACCAGGAATTCAAGATTTTCTGTTGTTTCTTCAATTTCTGTACATAATATAAAGGTTTTTGTAGTAATAAAAACTGTCATGATTTTTATGATAAATTGAATCTTTTATGTTCACCTTGAAATTTCGAAGATATAGGACTAAACACGGAAGAATATAACAAAATAATAGTTATCATAAACGAAATCATTGTAAGAATAAAATTTTAGGAATAGAATGGAAAGAATAACAAACGTTCAGTCGAGTTTCCATTTGCATACTAAACCGGCAGCTAAATCTAAAGCGTAAAGTAGACAGTAATGCTACACCATCGAGTGATTCATACAACAATTTTAATAGTGTATACTTTAAAAGATATATTATCGTGTTTCTAATTTTAAAGCACTTGTTATCTTGCTTCACACATTTGGCTTTTGCAGTTAAAATCCACGGATCGAATATATTAAAACTTTGCAATAATGTATCCGATTTTCGAATAGACGTAATCAAGTTATCGCAAATATAGTCATTCTAAAATACAAAGTTAGCGCGGTTCTCGAACAATTTTGCAAATAGAGCGCGTACGACCGCTTTCCGCAATTAACGATTCAAACTTAATTTCTCAGGCCGTCCCTATCCATATTCAATTATTCAGCTCCTGCAATCGCCTCGAAACAAATTAAAACTTTATACACCAGTCGCGGGCCCATGCGCGAGGTGAGGCGAGGCAGAGTTGAAGATCGTTTGAAATTCGGATGACTAAATGCGAGAGCCAGCTCTGGGCGTATTGAAATTCAATGGCATCGTCAAAATCGCGCGCGGGCGATCCAGCTCTGGGTATAGAGCCGCTCGCGAAGATATAGGCGGAGGATAAGGGAGCAGTAGTGGCAGGGAGCTCAAGACAAGCGGATATAATGCCGGGCGCGCGGAGATCCCGGCCGTTAAACCGGCATACAATAATCTGCGCACTGCCAATCCCGCCGCTACTGCTTTGCCGCTCCTTCGCGCGCTACGCTGCTCTCTCTCTCTCTCTCTCTCTCTCTGTATTCCATTAATTCGCCTGAAAATTTGTCGCTCGTATTAAATCTCGGTGGATTAAAGGCAATCTCGCTTTCTCGCTTCCCCTCTCCTTCCTTCCTTCCTTCTATGTTTTTCCCCACAGCGGCGCGCTCGCTGCCTCTGCCTTATCCTTTTCGAACAATTTCCCATCTCGCTTGCTCGCTCGCTCTGGATTTTCTCGCTCTCTCAATTTCGTCCTCGCGAAATATCCAGCCCTCCCCTCCGCCCCGCTTCTCCCGCTCTTCCACAGCCAGCCATCAGCCGAGTATGTGTATATACCTATATACACCTACACACAGCCTTCTCTTCAGGTTTACGATCTTCCACTGTATCCTAGACCATCGCAATTTCGCGAGCGACTAAGGGAGCAAGCGCTGGAATGCCGAAAGTGGGAAGTGTTTAATTAATTCGCCTAGGCGATGATGAAGATGACGAGAACCGATATATACTGAGCGAGAGAGCGGATCGATTGTTTGCCGAAGAAATTTAAATAAGCTCGCTCGGCTTTTCCACGCCTTTTCTTGTGATTCTTTACTTTTTTTTTTTTATTTTTGGAATGCGTGAGAGTTTAAAACGCCGCTGAGTTTGAACGTTTTTTATGTGAAATTTACATGCTCTCGTTGTGTGTTTGGCTATGAAATATTTATTTTCTTTGAGGAATTTCATTAAGGGAGTTTTTTAGTGCGCACGTTTAAATATTTATTAAATTCTGGATCGACACTAATTATGAGCAAAGTTCAGAATGTTACGAAATTAAGAAGGTGAATAATTGAAATTACGAAATTTCAAACTGTTTTCAATAAGCTTTAAAACTCAACACAAGACCATTTAAATTGCTTGTAAATAATTTTTCTTACTAAGCAATATAAATTCGTTTATTTTATTATATATTTATTTCTTGAAATTAGCATGCAGTGGCAACAGTTTACAACAAAATATATATTTAAATTACTTAATTGAAAGAAGTAAAGTTTCTAAAGCTACGAAATCACTTAATATTATAACATATTTAACGTAAATATAAATAATTTATTTACAAAGTACAATGAACCTGAAATTAAAATTCATTGATCTGGATTCTTCCAAAGTCCTTAAATTTCGTTTCGGTGTCCCTTACTCCAGGCTTTATGGTAATAATTGAATCTGGTCGTCCGTGAAATAGGAGCTAGCTGTGATATTTTTAAATCGAAAGACGCTGCGGTCCGTTTTCTTGTGCCTCCATCACTTCAAAGGTTTATGAGGGTAGACGAGGGGTGCACAAGAGGCGCGAAAAAGCGCCTCTATACATATAATCTCCCTCCCATCGATGAATTAATTCCGCGCAAATATATTTCAATTTCGCGCGACATAAAGGGATGCAGATTAGAGTTTTGGTCGGTCGCTCGCGCGAGCGGACGCCGCGGATAATCGTTTTATTAACCAAATAAAATCGATGATTGGACGAGAGTGAGAATGATAGAGTTTGAAAGCCGGCCCCGTGAGGATAGTCGCCTGCTCGCTCCTTATTGACACAGATGTCACTCTCTTTCTCTTTCGCTCTCTCTCTCTCGTTTGCGGCCTATTTCGTGTCCCCCATCATCTCCCAATAGAATTACGCGAGCGTTCTGGAGGAGCCTTTGAGCGATTGCGTTATCCATCCTAGATGGATAAAAAAGCTTTGTAATAATTAATGGTAATCGATTTATAGTGTTGCAGGGAGATTACGCGCCGCCAGCAGTGACGTCAGTTGCGGGCGTAAAAAGCCGCTCTCTGGATATACCGAGCCTCTGCCCCGTTGCTCTAAATCATTGATTACTGCCTGCTAATTGATGTTTAAGACTTTGGAAATTAGGTAATAGAGGATAAGTAGAGCCAATAAAAATACATTAATGGCCTCTGCTAATAATTTGATTTTATACAGGTCCATCTTTTTTCCCGTCCCACTTCTCTGTCAAGTGAATAAAACAGTACCAGTATCCCGTGGTTGAAGTTTGAAAGATCGTTAAAGCCAGTGGCATGCAGGGGGGAAGGCAATTCCCGGCAATTCCGAAAATGTCAGCGCCTTTAAAATCCAGCCCCCATCGCGACGCAGGCATTATCCATTTCTCATTTCGGAAACTGCGCCTAACGTAGGCTACATCAACAACAGAGAGAGAGACACGGGGATAGGCGCATGACTAGGCCTTCGCTACGAAATTGTCTTAATTTCGGGCTCCGGAGTCTACAATGATTTATCGTGCTGCGAATACGGCAGTCGTCGAGTCTAAGTCGCGATCGATCGAGCGACGCTTCTGCGCTTCGTTGCCGGTGACATTAATGTTTCCTGAGCGCGCGCGCGGAGCACAAGACTGACTGAGAGAAACAACAGAGCGCCTGCAGTCAGAAAGAGATAGCCGTATGTGTCTGTGTACGTAGACACACCGGACAATGAACGTAGAGAGAGAGAGAGAGAGAGAGAGAGAAAGAGAGAGGGGCCGAGTTTATATACATACGTGGACTGAAATATACTGATGTACGAGCGAGGCACGCGCCGTATAGTCGGAGGCCGACGGACCGGAGACGCGAATTTACGGAACCCGGCCCTAGTCGCTTGCGAATGATCGCTTCATTTCTGAACATCGCACTTCCTGCGCTCCCTTCGCTTCTCTAGATATACGTATGCGCGCTCGCTTGGGAAAATTAAGATTCGGCTGTGGATTTTCGTGGGTTGGAAACGATGGTGCGAGACTTCAAAATCAGAAACCATAGAGGAGTAATGGATTTTGTTTTGGGTAAAAAGATAATTTTAGATCTTTTGTCCAAAGTTGCTTTGATGATTTTCTGAGCTGGAAAAATAACAAAAGAAATGACTTTATGTTAAGGAAAACTAAAATTATCAAATCTGAATGAAAGAAAAATGATTTTACTTTGTTAAAACACATTGCAAATGAACATTGATTTCTATGAAACTTTTTGATTAATTTTTATCACCCACCTTTCCAACCCTCAACAAAATCCTTCCACTCACCAGAGAAGCCTAGAATATGAACTTGCATCAACAAGCGCGTATTTTAAGAGAAAACACTCTTCAGCCTCCGATATTAAGAGATCAAGCACGCGTCAATCCATAACTGTTTATAGAAAAAGTTATTAGCCGTTTGCCGGCACGCGTCGTTGTTTTCGACTCCATCCAAAACAGAGCAGCCCTCGGCCGTATATTTGCAGGGTGGAGAGAAGACGAACACGCGAGAGAGAGAGAACGGAAGCATCGAGAGAGAGCAGAGCGAGCGAGTTATGAATGAGCGGGGGCGTGCTTATATGGCAAAGGGGCTGCAGCGCGCGGCAGAGCGGCACGTGGCAAAAGCTGTTATGACAGCGCGTCGACGCGACACTTCCGCTCAGACTTCCGAGCGCGCGAGCCGAGATTTATCGACGCCAGCGGCACGTGCCCCGGCTCCCCCCTAATTGTCCCCAAGCTGAATATTCTTTCCATATTTGGCGCATATAAGCACCCCGGGGTCGCAAGCTCGCCCCCTCTGGGCTTATCGCTGGATTATTAGTCGCGAGTGCTTAACGAGATTTGCCCAGGGCTCAAAATTATTCTTGGCTTTTCTCTACCTACATAACACATATTTCTCTCTGCTCAATCGTTCACGGATCCTGTGAACGAAATCTTGTTATACGCATAGGCCCAGACTATCGGCTTTCGGAAAATCTTATTTTTCTATAGCCGTGAGTCACGTCTCGGGCGTTGTGAGAAAAGGTTTTTGGATTATTGGATATGATTGCATTAAAGAATGATTGATTTGTATGTGCTAGATAATTTTCTAAGCTGCAATATCAGACTAATCTAATTGCAATATATATCAGTTCATAAAATCTACTCTAAGTGGGTTTTGTCAGACAGAATTAATATTTTCACTGCAGATAGTTTTATTCGTACGATAAATTGATTAAAGGCAATCGTAAATACCGTCACGTCAACGCATCTACACTCGAACCTATAAATTGCTAGTTTACAAAGAGAAAAGGAACTAGAGCCATAAGGCACGTTTTTTATCATTCTTTTTCCCGACACTCTAAGTTAATTCCGAGAGAGCTGGGCATCTCTCTCTCTCTCTCTCCTCTTCGAAAATTCGAACGATAATGCACATTCCGCGGCCAATAAATAACAATATACTTGTCGTGGAAAGGAAGCGCGCAGCAGCCTGTCCAGCTCGATAAGAACGGAAGCGAATTACGTCGTCCATCGGTATTATACGCAGCTGGCGCTATTTATGGTGTATATACCTATATACCTTCGTATTTTCACGACGTGTTTTATGGTGAACGTCGCGCCGCGCTGTAGGCCATCAATTACTATTAGCATCGCTTTTCTGAGAGGTCGCATATGGTCAATAGGGGTGACATCACCTTCCGTGCTCGGCGCTTTTTTCTCTCTTTAATTTAGCGACTTGATTCTAATTGCGCGCACGCGATCGGGTAAGAATAACCGCGCGGACAATTTCGGCGGGCATCACGAATTCATTTCGCCGTTTATTATTCAATTTCGTCTCTGTGTGCGTGTTCATTCGTGCGGGTTCAACGATGGACAGGCATTATTGTATAATTTTAATTGTGTAATGCACGGAAATGATTTTTTTCCATTCAAATTAATTCCATTATAATTCGGCTTTAAACAAGTCATTGACCAGCGTTGACGAGTTCAAAGATTCCAATGATTGTCACGCATAATTAGTCGATGGACTTTTTATCGGAAAAGCACAAAGTTAATCATTTATAAAGTCATCAAAATCTAAGGATTGAAAAAATTTCGTCAAGTAACTCAGCTTAAACTATTATAAATAAGTAAGGGGTATTATTCTCATTTATCGAAACACAATCGAGTTAATTGACAGAAGCAATCGGACATGAAAAATTAACATTTTGCAATTTCTTCCCGATGAAACATTTATGATGCAAATTAAATCGAAAATAAAGAAGTGTTTGCACATGGTTTTTTATTCAAGCCGCAGCGAGAGAGAGAGCGGGTTATAAATCTCGCTAGAAAGGACGCAGACAGCCAGGTATAATTCATATAAGTGCGGGAAAATCGACGAAAAATTGTAACCCCTATAACGCGCTTGAAAGGCCGCGGTGTTTATAAGCCGGGTATACATATGCACATAGACGGCAGAGAGCACAAATAAACACATGCGCATACTTTGTGCATGTGCGTCAAGTGTGAGTATATATTATACAACAGGGCTCTGGGCGCGCTTGCGCCGAGAGAGCGAAGATGCGGGCGAGTGACACCATATGCGCTGAATCGCTAATATCCGTATAATATGTGTGAATGTAAATAAAATGGACTGACCTATGCGAGAGATAGGGAGATGCGCGTGGAACGGGCATGCCGGTTATGTCAACGACCCGCGCTCTACGATCGTATATGTCTCTCTCCTCTCTCTCCCTGCAGTATAGTGCAGCACGCCATAAGTTTCTTTCAATGTCACTGTCGCATCGGGGTGATTAACTTTTATGCATTTTAATGCGATAAGAGCTCACCTCTCGATTTATGTGCTTATATATACATACATGCGTGTCTGCGTCTGTCTATACAAGTGTGTGTCTGCGCTTAGGTTCAGTCGGTTGATTGGACGTTATTACGCGTGACTTTTTTACCTTTGACTTGCAATTAAAAAATGGTTATTGTCAATACATGTAGAATGGCACAAATAGATTCTTGATTAAAATTTGTATTTTATTTATAAGCTAACAATTACACTTTTCAGAATGACAAAAATTTAAATGCAAACATTGATTCTGTGAAAACATCCTATACAAAATAGACACTTTGCATTTCTTAGCAGCAGCTGAGTTTGAAGAACCTCCGAATTCAAGGTAATGATCAGAATCACTTAAAGATTTGAAATAAACATTTTACTCTACAACTCCTACTAAATGTAAGATTTAAGATAAGCTTCTCCGAAAAGCATATATTCTCTAAATAAGCAGGCAGAATTGATTTTATTGATTTACAATGCTCGCTTGATCTATTTCTGCAAAAATCAACTTGAAGGACTAGCATACATTGTAAACACCTCGCCTTGACCCGTGCCATTATTACCATTAGAAGCGTGCAAAACGATTTCGAAAAAAGTACCATGTAAAAAAGAGGGAAACATAGGCCGACCTTGAGAATCACTCGAGATTTTCGATTCTCGTATCCGGATAAGTTCGCATAAACCCGACAAAGACGCGATTCCGATATTGACCTTATAAATTCAGGTGTAAGGAAAAAATATTATTATCGTAGTTGAGAGATTTTTAAATAAATTACATAAATTACAGTATAATAAATGTAAGTATTCCGCTCGTTCATAACCAGATAATTACAGCTATTATAATACCCTTCTTCTTCTATTAACATACGTATAAAATTATTCGTTTAATTTTCTGACTGAGCATATATTCTGATAATTTTTTATTCTTGTTTTTTCTTTCTTCAAGTGGTATACGACTAGTTGAATATTCAAAGCATTCTATTATGCACAAAAATAATGCGGCGTATTTTAAGTGCCATAGGTTTCAATTCTTTATGGAGGTAGATTCAAATAATCGATACGCTAAAGATGTGTAATTAAATGCATAATTTTAAGGTTGCTTTAAATAAACTTGATCTGAATATTTATGTTTAAAAAAAGATTAGAATAAAATGTTCATCTATGAATTATTTATATAAGAAAAAATAACAGTAAAAATTTTAGTAAAGTTAATTTGAAAAAATGTAATTATTTGGAAATGTGACCCGTAAATTCTGATAAAATTCACGTAATTCAAAGCATGCATAATTTTAAATTATTTGAAATACTTAAGATCTTACCATGAAATAGTCATACTGAAATAGTCCCAGTTAAAATGCAGTTTTCATAGGAGCTCCGCGCCGGAAAAAATATCGTGGAAAGTAAGCTTCCTCGCAGGCAGTCCTAAAAAGAAGCATTTGAAACATTTTAATTTCTCTAATTAAATTTTTGCGCACGGCCTGGCTGTCTTTCTCTCTCTCTCTGGAGCGTAAAAGCCCGCCATAAAAGCCGAAAGTATAAGGAAAAGAGTAAGGAAAGACAAAAGGCATAAAGCGAGCCTTACTTCCGTCTTGGCTCTCTCGCGAGAAAGCGTAGAGCCTCTGCGAGTGCGCGCGCGCGCGCGCGAACCCTTTAATTTCGTAAGGTAAACGATAAATTACGTCAGTTCCTCTAGCTCGCTCTCTCTACTTCCCTCGGCGCTCATTGCGCATACCATAAGCGCGAGACTGCCAGAGCGAGATATCCCGAGTGTTACGTTTCCCGAAGCATGATATTCGCCGCCGCCGCCGACGCCGCCGACGCCAAGCGCGGCGCGAAGCAATTAGCTTTGCTAATCCCGTGTAAATAACATAATTCCGCACGCCTGTCGTTTCTTATCGCGAGCGCCCGCGTGTGTGTGTGTGTAAGTGCATGCGCACTCTATCTCTCTCTTTCTGCTCCCCCCGCAGCTCGTGTAAAAATCTATTTATCCGCGTTAAATCTCGCAGGCATTGTTCTCTGCGGCCGGAAAAAATCGAAGAGCAGCAGCACGACGCTGCACATACACACACACGTGCCTACACACACGCGTGTATTATATATGTAGCTACTCGAATCGCTGGTCTTTCCTTAGCATGTGCGCCTCGCTGTAGGTACAACTTCTTTTCGTTTCACTCGGCGAGCGCGAAAGAGCTCTCTTTTTGAATTATCATTCACGCGGTCTGCGCGCGAGCCGCGAGCCCCGGAAAATTTAGGAGCTTCGTTTATTTTAACAACGAGCCCTGGGTGTAAGGTGGCAAGGACAAGATAAATGCGACTCGTTTTTTATGCAACGGAGTAATGCTCTTGCATAAACTTCATATTCATGGGGGTGGGTTATTTGTGAATTTGTTTTTTCAAAATAGGATTACGGTTACTCTTACAAAATATACCTTGTTGAAATTTATCTAATTGGCCTGATTGACTAATTTTCTCTCATTGAGTTCGTCTGATAATTTTTCTGTTTTATGAAAAGACAATAATTTTAGGTAATTTACTCCAAGATTTTATAAATTTTAAAATTGCTGTTCTTAAAACTTTATTAGTAAGTCTAGCACATTATACCATTACACTCGTTACAAAGCTCGATAGTCAAATTATTTATGTATCTACTGGATGAATCCTAAATATTTTATTAGCGCGAGAAAGAAAAAGAAAAGTTTATCGATTCGCTATTGTATCTGTCGAAACGCAGACAAAAGCAGATAAACCCATCGAGGCCGACTTTTCAGATCTGTAGAGTTTCTTCCAAATTAGGATAACACTCAATTGCCGGTGCAGCTTGAAAGGACAAAAATCGCCCTCAAACGCAGTTGTATACAAATACAAGCAAATCCCCGGTTCTCTCTCCCTCTTTCTCTCTGGTTAGTGTGTCGCGTTGCTGCGCAGGCAGGAATATAAAGCCTTCTCTCGGCCGGCGCTGCACGTCCAGTCCAGCAATGTGTCGGCTGGTGCATCGCGCTCGACCGAGAGCATGTATTTACCTATGCGCGAGTCGGGGGTGTATAAGGCGACTCGGCAGCCTTTCTCTCTCTCTCTCTCTCTCTCCTGCTCTCAGCGTACGCGCAAGTACGATAAAGCGAGAGAGAACGTATGCGTTCGCGTATCGGTGAGAAAATACGAGTGTTGGTCGGAGAGAGAGAGAGAGAGAGAGGGGGAGGGGGGGGGGGGGGGGGGGGGGGAGGAGAGGGTAGCGCGCGGCGCGCAGAGAGAGCGCTGGGTGTTTGTGGTCGGGCCAACGGGCTGGTTTACAAGTATAATGAGTCTTGCGCGCCGCATAACATTACATCGCTGCTTGCTCTGGATTTAGATTAACTGTTTACATGAACAGCGCCGAGCGCAGGCGCGGGCGACAGAGAGGGAGATAGCTGCGCCGAGATAGAGAGGTAGAAAGAGAGAGAGAGAGAGAGAGAGAGAGAGAGAGAGAGAGAGAGAGCAAGCGAGAGCGCGACCGACCGACCGATTGCACGCAGCTCGCCGCCGCCGCCGCCGAATGGGTACACACGTGTGCTAAAGGCTATTGCCTATATGTGCAGCCCTGGCTACAAGCTAGGGAGAGAGAGAGAGAGAGAGAGGCTCGTGTGTACGTACTCTTATGTGGACTGTGTCGTTGTAAATTAAGCGTCATATAGGTACCGGCCACTGCTATTTGCCCTAGTTGAACGAGATTTTGCATCTGTAAGGGCCGCCAAATAGAGAGGACCTGGCTTTTGCGAGCTCATTCCACGCATTTAACTCAATTTTCAGCTGACAAGTCAAATGCTTTTTAAACTTCTTTTCTACAATTGGAAGACACATATTAATAACAACCATTATATATCAATATACCTAAAGACTTATTTTGACAGTAGGGTTTTCATAAGCTAAAGCTTTAATTTTGGCCAAAGCTCACCCGCAATGCAGCATAACCTTCTTTTTTCTACACGAGAACGCAGTATAAAGAAACTCTTAGTCCCGGATAAGAGCGATCTTGCACGGTGAAAAGGTTTCGAACAGTAATACGAATTCGCGTTTCTGTTCTCCTCGACGTATACACGCAGAAATCTCCCCTTTTTTCCTCTCCTCGCCATCGACAAAGATCGACTCACGAGAGGCTCTCTCTTTCTCTCTCTCTCTCTCTCTCTCAGAACTACACGCACGACGAGGAAGCGAGAGGAAAGAGGATATTCATCGTGCAGGCGTCCGTATCTTTTACATCGGCCGCCGCCGCACGGGGAAAACTCGATAACCCTCCAAGTTAAATCACCAAAGGAGTTATCGGTCGCGCCCGCGCGCGCGAAAGAGAGAGAATGTATCGTTTCAGAGGGTTCCACCCTTCTTTTCTTTTTTTTTCCTTTTCTTTTTTTTTTTTTTTTTTATTTCATTTCATTTTCTTCTATTTTTTCTCCCTTCCTTTCGTAAATTCGCGCGCGAGCGCGCGTTATACGATTTACCTTTCTGCAGACGGATAAGTGCGCCGTAAACCGATAATAGCCAAACTTTTCACGCCCCCGTATGTACGCTAGTTTATTCCGTGAGCGCCCCTGATGGTACGAGCATGGCGAGCTGCAGGAAAAATTTATATTTGTACAAATAATACATTCTGACAATCTGCAATGTACTAAATTGGTTCAAGTAAAACGCTAAGGTTAATTCAATTACCCTTTTTTATATTATTTAGATTAGCAACTTTAAAATACTTTAAATCGATACCAATAATGTAAGTAAAAAACGCAAAAATAATGTAAAAAAGTTTCTTTATTATTGTCCTAGAAGAGAACCGCTTTCTATAATCATTGCCAAAATCAGCTAACTCATTTGAATCGAGACCGAGGCAAATTCAAATCGACGCATGTTTTGCTATTCGTTTCTTAATTCAAGGACACGAATTTCGCGGACATTTAAACTGAAAAATGAAGCACAGATATTATCGTCGATTTGAAGTGCGGCGGCCTGCTCACTGATTTCAATTGACTTTTTGGCATCAGTACAATCTATCGGCCATAAAAAAGAATAAACGCGCAGAATCAAACTTTTATGCGAATTCATTCTGGCGCAAAAAACGCGAAAATACACTCACCCGCAAAAAAACAGCGAGGAAAATATCCAATCGACCAAAGCGCACAGGCACGCGCAACTTTTCGCGAAAGCGGTTTATGAAAAATCGCGCAACGAGAAACGCGATCATCGAGAGCAGGCTAGCGCGCGCTCGCATAAAAGCGAGAGAGCTTTAAAAAAACGGGCGTAAAAGGGCTGGACTCTCGCCCCCCTGCCGGCCTTTCATCGCTCACGATAAAGTTCACGAGTGCGGGAAAGCGGAGAGTGAGTCGAGATAAAACATATATGTATCGACGGTATATAGATTCACCGATAAAAATCGCTCACTTGGCCTGAAAGCCTCGGTGCTTATTGATAACGTGGATAGAGGAGGAAATGGTGTTGAATATAGCTCTATTCGGTTATATTATATGTATATATGCTGGCGCAATCGCTCAATTTTTCGAACGGGGCTTGGCCAGTTATGAAAAGCACCGTGTGCGAGTATACAGTATTTAGTTCAATGACTTGTATTTACGCAATAATTTTCAATTTTACTGAGTGCGATCGTCAATATTATTGATTAAGTATGTGATAATAAATACGAATAAACAACTTGTTCTATTTAAAAAAATTTAATTCTTTGAAATTGATTGCAAACGTTTTGAGAAAAGAATCACGTTATTATTAATTGAAAATAATTTTATAAAAATTAATGCCTTATTGTCAGTTAGGCATATTAAGAAAATAATCATAAAATTATTTTTATTATCATATAACCTTCAAAAAAGAGAGATTAACAAAGCGTAACAAACATATACAGAAAATGTATCAAGGGTCGTGGCAGCGCCCCGATAGCAAGTATATTCTTTATTCATTTATATTTATTAAAAATTATTCTGTTTTGTAATGGAAAGTACAAAAGCGTGGATTTTTTTATATATTCTTAATATTTCATATAGTGATAATACAAATTATGATCATTTTAAGTATCTCAATGCAACTAAAAATCTAAAATTTAGTTTCATACGTTTGTTATTTTACAAAATTTTATTATCAATAAATAATTATACACTTAGTATGTACAATAAATCAGCTCACTATAACTAATACAAATTAATTACTAACTTGAGAGCGTAGTCAATAATTTTTCCTTTTCAATAGATTTCTGAGAAAATTTAACATAATCATTTTAAACATCCTCTAATATTCTTCCTAATATTAGCAATATTTTTCATTTGATCCGAATTAAATATAATATTTCAAGAATTAATTAATTTGCATAGAGTGTCATTATCTTGAGTATATCATCATAAAGAAGAGTCTTAACATCTTTGGCCCAAAGATAATCAAGATGATTGAATTTTTTATGAGTCACAAGATACTTTCCAATCGGATTTGGAAGTTGAGAATAAAGTTTTTGTACGTCCTGAAATATATAAATAAATTTCATAAAATATATTGAAAAAAATAATTTTAATTTTAGTTGAATAAATGTAAACCTTAGGGTCTGAAAGCCAGTCGTTAAGACTGTAATGAAGAGAAACGGGAGCATTGACATTTGTCAAATTGTAAAGTGGTGGATATTTTGTGCCATATGCAGCTAAATTACCACTTCTACCATGATCGAATTGCCAAAAATTACCTGTAATATAAAAATAAATTATTGTTAAAAGCTTGCACTTATATTTAAAATTAATTTAAAAATAGCTATTTCAAATGAAGTACATGGATGTATAAATTTTATACAATAATTTCGGTTTACCTGAATTTATTAGTTGGGCATAGTGAAGAAATTGATTAACACCAGCACCAGCTGGAACGTGAGCCAAAATTGCTGGAAGCAGCGACTTTAAATGCAAAAAAGTGAATAAATATAATTATTATAATCGAAATGTTTTTTAATTAAAATGGTTTAGAATAGTCTAATATATTACCATATCAAATTGTTCTTTGTTAAATCCAGTAATCAGAAACATAATATTTAAGCAAAGTGACTCCAAAATTGAGGTAGTCTGACAGACCATAGAACTTAATTTTTTAAAAAGTGCATTGCTTGGTTTAAATTCTCCAGAACCAATGAAGTACGATAAAATCTAATATACATTATATATTTTAATTCTCTCTCACAATTATAATAATTTTGTAAAAATATAATTTAGAAATAAACAAGCAACGAAAAACGTACATACGTAGTTCTTCATTTTTAGTTATTAGAAAATTACCAATTTAATTCTTTTCTATACTTACGTTAAATGGATCAAAATTTAAAATTTTTGCCATCATTTGAAAAAGAGGACTGTACATCTTTGAACAGTAAACAACTGGAGCTAGTGAAAACATCGCATTAATTTTACTGTTATATTCTGGAACTTTACTCGCCATTACGAAAAATGCTGTACTTCCTTGACTATGCCCTGCGTAAAACAGTTTATCACGCCTGGTTTCTTTTAAAATATGATCGATCATAGCTGGTAAATCACGTGTGCCAATTTCATGCCAACTAATAAAAGAAAAAAGTTTAAAAAATTACATAATGTTTAGTTTTATTATACAAGAAGAATAAAATTTAGAGAACACGCAAATCTTAAGATATTAAAAGATTAAATAATTGTTATTTTTAATAATTTAAAAAAATAATTGTTTTCTTTAGTATAAAATTATTTATTTAACATTTTTTCTAATTAGTAATAATAAGATAGAATTGCAAGGAATATAAAAAAATTTAAATATATATTTAAAATTTTATCTTTGCTCTCTTAAATTTAGTTGTGTATGCTATAAGTATTTTATATTTTGTGATAAAATGTTAAAAACATTAAAAATTATAAAAGTTTAAAAAATTATGTTTTATATATAATTAGAAACAACTTTTATTTCTGATAAATTATTTTAATATCCGAGATTTTAACTTGTTCATGGGTTTAATAAATAATTAGTCAATGTTAAAAACTTGAAGTAAAGATTGTTGACTTTTTATAACTTATAATTTGATAAAAAGTTAATTTACTTACTCAAAATTCCAAAATTTTTTACTGCTGACTGTTAAATTTGAATGTTGACGGGAGTACTTATTTCCCCTAGCATTTCCCAACCAAACATCGTAACCAGCATCAGCGAGAATAAAACCTATACATGTAATAATACTAATAAATATAAGTAAACATGAGTACACTGTAAATAAATTTAATTTAAAAGTCTATACTAATTAATAATATATTTACCAAATCCTTTTTCTGGACCAGCAAGTACCCAGTCCATTGAACTGCAAAGTAATCCATGCTGAAGAAGAATTGCAGGTTTACCGTTAGGTTTTGGGCTAGTCTTGTTACCTGCAATCCTATGAAGTTCAAGATGGTACCCATCGATTGTCATTACTGTGTGAGTCTCTGCTACATATTCATACAATTCAATGACTTCTATCTAAAAATAATGCTGGTGTTTTTATTTCATTAAAAACTCTAATTTTGTAGTACAGAAAAGTACGTAACCATTGTTGATATTAATTTTTATCTAATAACGAAATAGTAAACAAATACTTACAACATTAAGATTTGCATGTGGGTGACCACTTCGCATAATCGCCGAAAGTTCCGTCATATTTAAATCTTTCGGAAGGATATTATCTAATGCTTCCATTTGTAGAGAATCGAGGCTAAATTCTTCTGAAAATACAGCCGCCCCATTGATAAGATTAACAGAGAATGCAAAGCACAAGGCCGCTAAAAAGCACCCGTTTATTTTCATTGTAACTCCGATAGAAACGATTCAGTCTAAAAGAGTGCTTTGACTCGACAATCACTTTATATACTATGTATCTCGAGTGAGATTATACAGCAAGAGCGCTAAACAAATCACATATTTTCATTGGTATGACATATTATGTCATCTGTGATAAATAACCAACGTACCGACCTATCTATAATTAATATTCGATTAATCAATATATTTTTTTTTCGTGTCGCTTTCGTTGTAAGAAATTTAATTACTCTCAACAAATTTATTAAAAGAAATTCTTAAAACTATGAAAATATAAGTGTGGGATATCTTCTTTTTTATATCTACAGTGTTGATGATAGCTTGAGTTGTTTACCTAATATAAGAAGTGAAACGTATCATTCACCTAAAGATATTTAATATCAATGATACTATCACTCATCGGATTTTAAAGATAACCATATATATGAAATTTAAGTAGTATTGATCAATTTAAGAAATAAAACTTAAGTAATATCAATAATTTACTGATAAAAGATTTAATAACACAAAAAATCAATGTAAAGCAATTATTATAATTGAATAATTGTATTTTTATGTTTTCTTAAAGACTAACAAAAAATAATAATATATTAAAAAAAATCTAATATAAAAATTAACTCACATTTAATAATTGAGTGCTTAATTCAAAAGTAGAAATTATATATTAAGAAAATTTTGATATAACCCACAATTATTTTGACAAAATGAATGTAAAATGTAAAAAAAGTGTTGGGAAATCGGCGAGAGAAAAATTACTAAATTTAAGAAGAAAGTTATATGACTAAATGCATGAATCATCTAAAACTAAATCGCATTATCATTTTATATTTATTTTTGAATTGCAGCTTTTATTAAAAATTAGCCAAAAACATTTTCAAATTTAAATTTAATTATTCTAAATAATAAATAATAAAATTATAAAATAATTATAAAATAATAAAATTATTAACATGATACACTGAAATACGAACATTTTTTCAGCATTTTTAATATTACATTAAAGTTCATATATTTGATATTTTTTCTAAAGTTATCTTTCATTTATCATTAAATCTTTTAAAAAGGTACGAAGTTTCTCTTCAAATACATCCTAATATATAAAGAAGTGATACTTTCCTGAAATAGCTTAAAACACGATGCGATTAGCTGATATAAGAAGTAGATTTATCAATTAGGAGAATAAAACAGAATATAATTTGCTAAAATAGCGTATTAGTGCACTGATAAAAACACATTATAAAATATAAAAACGCAATAGTACTACTATTCAAAAAATGTCTTACATAAAAAAAAAGAATCCAAAAAGTCCATTAGACGCTTTTTGACTTAATGTCTCTCTTTATTCGCACATCAAATTTCCTCAAGAGGCGAAAAAAGTTAGATACGTGATCTGTCTTACACGCGCATGATGTGGCACGTACGCTCAGAGCAAGGTATTACGAGCATGGCGTTATACAGGATGAAAAAAGCGTCGCCTAAAAGAGCAGTCGGCCGAGTCGCTAGGTCGTTATCGATGGTCAATGATGTCCATTATGCATGCGTCACATGGCAGAATTTAGGTCTGATCGATCGTACCCTCGGTGCTCCGCTTTTGCAAAAAAAGCGAGCGTTCGAATTGATAGGTGCGATTCGAGATTGCTGGCTCTCTCTATCTCTGCTCTCTCTTTCTCTCTCTCTCTCTCTCTCTCTCTTACGAAAACAAACAAACAAGATTTATCTCAAGGTGCGTGTGACGTGTTTGTCGTTCGGAAACAAAACTTTTACTTCAATATTTTCTTATTGATTTTAGAAACTGCCTGTAATGTATTCTTTTTCAAGCTGAAATTTGAAATTATTACTAAATTACAGGGTTTTCTTTCTCAATAGTAACGCAATGAATCTTTTTAGTTTGAATAGTTGCTGTTGGAATAAAAAAGACATACAGCCGTACTACTAATAAGCAACATAATCAGGTTCATATGGATAAATTGTTTTATAAAATATAAATCCATCGCTTTCACAATTATAAGAAACGTAGAATATTCAAAAAAAGTAGATTACTTAACTTTTGGTTCATGATTAACAAAATGAAATGCTATAAAAAGAAAATCGACTCTGCAGTAAAGGGACATGACAGGGTACACGCATTTATATTCGTTAATGACAAATTAGTAGAATTGGAAATTCGGCCTAATTTGAGCGAGTATAGTCGCAGAATGACGCGCGAGTACACGGACACGTTTGTAATTGATTGACCCGGACGACTGGCGCGCAATTGATTACCAGGAGCGGCCACGCACACAGAATCCGTTTGAATTAATTGTGCCTAACTGCCTTACGACGACTTAACCCTCATTTTAAAAATCATTCGTCTTAGCTAAAAAAAAGTTTGATAAAAAACGGAGCGTGACTATTGGTGTTACAATATTGGCAGCATGACATTGAATGAGATGAACATTGTATCAACAGTGTTACATACTATCTATGAAGACAAACATAAATAATGAGTTAATCGATTTAACAATTTAAATGGACTTTGAGCTGTGAAATTATTATTTATTATCTTTATATTTTCAAAATAATGTAATTTTTGTATCGAAGCATTAAATGTAATTTTATTATTCGAGATGCAATCACAATCATAGGACATAAAATCTTCCAGTCAAGTGACCAACAAACAATATTGTTTGGCATCATTCAGTCATAATAATTTAATTTTACAGGTTATTTATTTAAGCAAGTAAAACTTTGCACACCCAAGGAAAAGTGTGCTCTTTGCTCTAGTTATTTCAGAGTGAAATATGTAACACAAGTTTGCCAGAAGTGAATAAGTGCTGAAAAAACCCAACGCTTGCTAAAAATAGCTTTTTGTCTGAAAATTACTAATCTGACAAATATTTTATTACTATGATATAAAAAAAATGAATAAAACCTATGATCCAAGAAATATAAATTTCAAGAAAAACATAATGAAAAAATCAACAAAGATATTATTTATTTGTCTAAATTCTTTCCCACGCCGTTACCCTCACCGTGCCATATCTCTATGACGTCTGACCTCGTAAGCTTACACAATCCCCGCCCATCAATACATTTTTATCGCCAAGTAAATAACCCAAATATCCCAAAAAACGATTAATCAATCCCCGCGTGCGTACAAAATCGCGGTACATAGGGGGTGGCGAGAGAAAAACGCACCCTCTCTTAGCTAAATCTGAATACACAATCCCATCGTGCGCTCGGCGATTAATGAATTATGACACATGTAAATCTGAGTCATAATCGCGGGCACGCGCGCACCTTGCATCAGCACAAAGCCAGCGCCGACAAAAAAGGGCTGGTGGACCCCTAGTGAGAAGAGCGCGTGTCCCCCCGCTATAACGAGGATAAGTCGCGTTTCAGGGGACTTGTATGTGTACGAGTGTGCGAAGGTTTATGTTGCACGTGGACATTCTCAGCTTTCCTGCGCGACAAATCCGCGATCCTGCATGCATAAGCGATTAAGCTGCTTTAAATTTATTAAAATGCCGTCATTTTGTACGAGTCGACAGGCGAAGCTAGCATGCTTCCTACTAATACTATGAATTTGCGTCTTTCGCTTTTTTGTGCTTAACTTTGTCGAATCTTTTACGGACAGAAAATAAAATTCGCTTTTTGAAGCATCTAGAACAGTTGTATTAATGTTTTCCTTTAAGTTTTATAATTCCAATCCTTTAAATGATTGTTAAAAGTTTTTTTATACTTGAGTTTTTTGTTAGTTGAGTTGTTTGTTAGCTGTGCTAATTATAAGAAATTCAGTTAATTTTATCTTACAGCATAGTAAAGAATAGAGTCGGTGGTACCATATTATTCAGTTTAATGAACAAAAACATAGTAATATAAACTTTAGATAGGAATGTAAACATTTATACTTGGGCATACATCCATGCAGACATTTTCTGAAAACAATGTACGTCGATTATAAATACTTCAACATATGTTCAGGATATGTTTTTAAGAACTTATTTTGTTTTGGTTGCAGTTAGAACGCAAAATTCAAATTTATTTTTCTTTGAAATACTAACTTGTATTATTAATATTTAATATTATATTTAATATAGTGCAGTGTAGATCCTTATAAAAGAAAATTTTTAAAGCTATACTTTTATAGTAAAATTTAAAATTTTCTTTTTCTCACTGGGACTCTCAGTCGTCTGGATCATGAATTCGGATGAATCTTTGGGATATGTTTTTAGATGCAAAAATATGAAAAAGAATAGTTCAGAGAACTCGAGTCACATATATTTATTGTTTTATTATAAAAATTAGAAAAGTTTAACTCCTTCAAAAGTTATAATAATTCAAAGATGGGCTTGAAAAATATATATATAATTAGAAGTACAGCATTCAAGGATTTTGTAGTGCATTTTATTTATTTAACTTTACTATAAAAACACTTTTAAAAATTTATCAAGAACAACTTCATTATTCTTTTATCACTTTTCTCTACTCCTTTTTAAAACACAACGCTACCCACTCAATATAAGCAAGCCGTATTGTAAGCATCCAGTCACTCCTGTAGGTACACATACACTTCAAAGACAAAATCCGATCTCGGACTCGCGCGACAATAAATTCCCAGTCTAAAGCCAGAGTGTCTCTCAGTTTGAGAGCGGCTTTCGCATATATGCAGGCTCGCATCAAAATCATCCCACCCCCTTCGCTGCCGCACCCCAATATTGATATTGGAGTATAACAGAAGTACGATCTTAGCCCAGCGCGCGCGTTTACCCTCTTGGGGTACGAATATATACGCACGTCGACGCGTTTATATTCGCACTTTCGTGACTCCCACCCCAAACTTTAACGCTCGCCCCATAACTCGGTCTTCGGTTGTATATATATAAACGTGGGCTCGTCCCCTCGGGAGAAAAAGGCGCACGGGATCGGGAGGGAGAGGCAAGCCAGTGGCACGCTTATCAAAATAACGGTTACATCTTCATAAATATTTGGCCGGGCCGCAGAGTCGCGACGAGCGTAAAATCGGCATGGAAATTAGGGCGCGAGAAATAGAGGGTGCCGAATTTTCTGTTCTATTACGAGCGCTCAAATTATCTCTCGCAGGCCTCGAGCACACACATGGAAGAGGGGGAGTAGATGCTGCTGCTGCTGCTTTATTAATGCGATAATTTGTCAGCGAATAAATTTTTGTTTTGCGATGGTTTATGCACGATCTTATGTTGGTCAATTATTTATATGTAACAAGATGTTGGGGTCGACGTTTTTAATGGAATGTGGAATATTGCAAGGGGGAATTCAATTTTCAACTGATGTCGTATTTATGCTTTTTGTAAATGATGGAATTTCTTTCCTCGCTTACTTGAAAATTTTCGGCTTGTCAAGAATATATATAAGCACTTTTATTTTATGGAAAACTTTAGCAGTACGATAAAACATAATGGAATACATTTGTAATGCTTTATAAGGTACTATGCTACTTTTATCACTGTCGCCTTCACCAAGGAATTCATTGGGATAAAATAAATTAATATAAAATAGTTCATTGTCTAAGAATTATAAAAAATTTTCAAGTCAGGATTGTGGAAGCAACTCTCAAGAAAATGAGACTGAAGAACAATATAAGCTTAGCGCAGAGCAGGCAATGGCTCGTAACTCGTAAAAGTGTGTGAGGTAGTGTGCGTGTATATAGACGGTGCGCTTGCGCGGGCGTGAAACTGTATAAACATTTCGAATTAGTATTCAGATGTGCAGCTGTTGACTGCTCGCTGGCCGCGCTCGCTCGCATTTCGAGGGCTTCCCGAGGCTTCGTTTAATTGTCGGGCAGATGCCTTGCCGTCGCCCTCCCGTCCTGTATATACATACTCCTCGAAGCATCGTCAACCCGGCCCGGCCCTCCTCACCTCGTCAACCCTCGCTCGCTTCTCCGCTTTCACTTTGTTACGTTTCATTTATTTTCACGAACCGAATTAGGGGAGAGGGAATATCTGTAATTCTTTAATGTACGCGGCTACTTGAGGATACAAGTTTTCTTAGGACAGACAACTTTCTTCGATCAATAAGTTTATCGTTCAAGTGCGAGAACTGCTGAAGAAATAGGATTTTTCGCATGAAAAAGTGTGCGAAGGACTTTGGATTAGCGCTTGAGTATATTATTATATCGCTGACTTACCTTGAGTTTTACTAACAAGTTAAATGATAACACACCTATCCATACACACATACGTGGATAATAATGCACGTACGTTCACAACTATACTTTTTAAAAATCGCGTTGTCAATCGTTGTGTCTTTGAGTTCTTGGATTCAGTTTGTTTTAAAAAATTTGTTGGCTTCTTAGTAATTTACGATTTAATGTTTTTCTAAGATTCTCCTTTTTTGTAAGACCTCAATAAATACGTTCTTCAGCTGTAAGAAAGTGAAAATAAGATTTTTCCAAAGTCGTTCGAGATCATTCGATCCGCGATCTCTCCTTTCCCGGCGGGTTTTCTCACCTCTCGACCTCGCGCCTCTCCACAATCAGATTTTTCTCGATTCTGCCTTCCCTCTGAGAGCGAGAACGGTACCCATACAACAGGCACATTCGAGGGGAGGAGAGGTCCTGAAAGCGATAGGCCTGTCGGGCCTTCCCAGAGCGCGCCCGCGCTCGCTCGCTCGCTCGCGAGGAATCTTTATTGATACTGTAACCGAGATTTTTCGGTGGGATTTATCTGCCTTCTTCGGCTAACACGCGCCTTATCGTCCCGCCTCTTCCTCCACCTCCTCGCCTCCCCGCGCCGACCAGCCATATCCATTTGGTCATTTTGCCAAGCGCCCAACGCCTTTAATCTATTCATGCGCGCACGCGCTCCTTTTTCCTTAACCAATCAAAATTATCTTTATTCAAAGCATTTTTAAATTCCTTTATTAATTTTTTGTCAGTACAATTTTTTTCGAAAATACCTAGTACGGATGTTTGAAGAAATGTCTTGACAGGAACTATTGCAAGAGCTCCAAGAAATAGCCCAGACGGCCTATTAACTATTAATATGCCTTTTTTTGAAGAGAAAGCTTTTTTTTCTAAACTGCAAACCGATGCTATCGCAGATTATATCTATAAATACAGTTATTAAAAGAAGTTTAAATGCACAGGATAAGGCACAAGTCAGTGAAAAGAAAAATACATTCGTTATTATCTTAAAGGCAGAAGCGCGCCGATAATTACAGGTCAAAGATGCATCGCGCGCATCAGGAAAGATGCTCGAGGACGTTTTGATAGGAAGATGATGATCGTGCGCGAATGCGCAAAAGCGCATCGATGATCAGCGTAGCTGCAGAGGCCCGCTTTTTTCTGAAAAACCCAACGCCATGAAATTGTCTTAAACACGGGTTATAAAGATTTGATCGAGCGGCTCAAAAAAATGGCGATTCGTCTTTCTCTCTCACGTTCGTCTCCCCGGCTCGTGTGCCGATTTAATATTCTAATAGCGACCTGTCGCTTGTGCCCGCTCGCGAGAGCTGGACGCACACATCGGGGCCCCGTAATATAAAAGCCCGATCTAAATGCTACGCTGTCACGGGCTTGAGTTCTCTCACTCGAACCCGACTCTCTCTTGCGCGCACGCTCCTTCTCTCTTTTTCTCTCTCTCTCTCTCTGCCACTCAATTAAAGACACGAGACTCGCGCACAGCATTATTCCCTCGTAGTATTCTTCTTCTCGACTGTAGCTCGCTTCGTTTTTCCACCCTTTTTTACGTTGTCTGCTCTGCTGATGCGCCCAACCGATCGCACCAGTCGTTGCTTTTCAGCTCTGACGCTATAAGTGCCGCTCGCATAAAGTATTACTTACTTTGTCGACCAATCGCGAGAATAGACGCTCGACTTAAATAGCCGATCGATACAAAAATCTTGAGAAACGCTCACGCTGAGAATTACTTTTTTCCAGATGCGATTCACTACTACCAAGAGAAAACAATCTGCATCCAACAAAACACTTGTAAAGCACTTTACTACCTATACAATTACTTTTTTCAAGATCTCTTGTACATTTTAATACAGACTAATCGAATTACTATTGAATATAAAACCCAACGATGATCCGATTGTTTTTTTTAACAACAATGTGAAAATCAACACATTAACAAAAAAGAGTTGTACGATATTTTGGAACAAAACTAAAACAACAAGTAATAATAAACATCTTGAAAATTATTCGCAAAATTATCTCTATCTAAATTATTGTCTCCCTGGAGTATAATTTCTGAAAACTAAAAATTTTCAACCCTTCAGTAACTGAAGGAAGATACATGAATTTATCGTTCGCTCTGAAGTAGTTTAAGAAAAAAATTAAGACTCTGTTGATCTCCGCGAACCATATTTTTATTGATTTGCCGACGTTTTGGACGTGTATTTAAACGTCCCTTTTCAAGTCAGTTAATATAAACCGGTATGTCACGTAACTGTCTTCAGTAACTGCCCATCACATTCCAACATTATTAAACAACCTTATTATTATAAAACATAAATTTTATACGAATGCGAAAATATCGTATTGAGTTTATTATTTCGAAGTAATTGGAAAAAATAGAGAAAAAGTTTGAATAAAGGTAGGTAGAGGGCTTTTTTGACTGATATCAGCGGCGATCAAGTATACATATCTTCGATGCAAATCAGCCCGAGGGCAAAGCAAATGAAATATTCACTAAGCAGCCAATCAACGTCAGAGCCAATAATTGATATCTTTCACATATCTAATCGAGTCTGGGTATCTCGTGATTGTCTTCTCTCTCTCTCTCTCCCGCTCTCGGATCTAGGCTTTATTCAGTATGTAAATTCGCTCGATCGATTCGTTATATAGAGCCTTTGCTCGTCGCGGACCTGCTTCGCTACTAGACGCTTCATTAATTCCCGGGAGTCTTCCCCCGAACGCGAGCGCGATACCATACGTAAAAAAGCGAAAGAGCGAGAGAGAAGGAAGTAAAAAAAAAACAGAGGCAGAGAGAGAGGAGGCATTATGTAGTTAAAGTCGGGCTTCCGACATTCGGCGTAGTTTGATACAAGCGTGGGTAACAGGATGCGCGCGACTCCCATTGTTTGGGAAAGCGAGAACGCACAGGTGTGTGCTCATGTGGCGCGCGCCAACGTGTGTGTATCTAGCTTGCGCGCTCGAGCATAAATTATTTTATTTTACCTTTTCTATACAAAGCCAAATTTATCGCGCTCATTATGCGGGAGAAATCTAGCTGATTACGAGTCCTGATTTTTCCGGGATATCAATGCAATGAATAAAGCGGAGATAAGCTTACATTTAAACATAATCTTTCGGACTTTTGTAATGTCTAGTAAAGCCGTGCCTTTTTTCGAGCTCTCCTCTCCTTGTCGATTTTCCATTGATTTATCGAATGTCAATTCTTAATAGTAACCTATGAAATTTACACTGGCAATTTTCGTTGATATCATCGCAGTAAAGCTTTAATTAAAAGCAAAAAGTTAAAAACAATCGTGTTACTATTATTAATTAACCAATACTATAAGAAAGATTTCGAGAAAGAACAGGCACTTACTATAAGAAATGTATTTAATTTCATTGAATTTTTGTAAATATATTATAAAATTTAGTAATTTTAAATAATAATAAATAATAAATATGTTTTATTGATAAATCAAACATGCATAACACGATCTGATGTTTTTAAAATTTTATTGAAGTATCACGTGAATATAAGCAAGAGGCACGTATAAACATATTAAAAATAAAACATAAGGCAGAAAACGATGACGCCTGGCAGAGCAGACGGCCTATTTGTTATAGTTTACATCGGGGTGAGCTCTGGCACTTGTCCGCACAACGAGCGTGTAAAATGTACGCGGGCGTTAATCTACCGAGAATGCCATGTTATGACGTTCCTCAAACAGCTAGTGCAAGATTTACGCGGTATATGTATGGCCGGCAAATAAACTCGTGCTCATCGTCAGCACCTAAACGATATTTTAAGTTTGAAAGAAAAAAAATAATTTTTACAAAGCAAAATGTAAGTGTAAAAAGCCTTTTATATTTTATTTTATATCAATATACTTTTATATTTATAATTTTTTATATTAAATTCCATTCGATATAAACAATAACCTTTAATTTAATCAACTATTAACAGAATTTTTATGTATATTCTATTTATTAGTACATACGATCTATGTAATTGTCTTGCAATATGTTATTATTATTATTATTATTATTTTTTTTTTTTTTTTGTAACAACTGGCGGCCCGTACGCCACCAGAGATTAGGTTAGTTAGGATTACATTTGTTAACGAATAAACAAATAAAAAAATAAAAGATCGCATTTTCGCAGCCAAATAATTGAGATAAAGAGATAATTTTAATAAAGTGAAATATTACCCATATTTTATACTACTTATTTTTCCTCATCTGAACGTTATTTCTAACTATGAATGTATTGTTGACTAAAGGTTTACCTATTTAATGGTCAACTAAATTTTCAATTTAATTAAATCCAATTTATTAATAATCTCAGTCCCTTATACTTGAAAGTAATAAGCCACCCTTCTGCAGTCATAAACAGAAAAAAAGAACTATAACTCTCTGAAAAGTCGAGGATTAGCTGGCTCGCCCTCATTAAAAACTTGTAGAGCCGCACAATTACGCTCTCTCTCTCTCTCTCTGTTTCTCTCTGTGAGCTCGGTGACTCGTTGGCGAAAAGCTCGGCTCTCCCTCCTCGCGAGAAATATGTAAATAATGGCGGCGGCCGGCTTGCCGCGATTGGCCGCCGCTGGGGGAGAGATCCGCGAGCGATAGCATCGCCGCGGCGGCTACGGCGGCTACGGCAGCGTGGAAGATCATAGATCAAACGCGCGCTCGCGTAGGTGGAGTCAGGGAGGAGGAGGAGGAGGTGGAGGCTCATATTATACATTCACGGCGCGCTAGAGGAGAGATAAGAGGCTTGACGCGCGCGAGCGCGCGCTGTGTATATGGCCTCGGGACGTATAAGAGCGCGCTTGAAGGGTAGATATGTCCGCGTTATAAATGTCAGTATTATGCGGAGCGAGCTGCTTCGTGAAACTGCTGCACCGGGGAGCCGCCTCCCTCCGCAATTCGCGAGCAAGAGAGACGCGCAAACTAGCTTCGCTTCATGCGCGATAATGCAAACGATAAAAACGATAATGCGCCGCTTAAATCGCTCATATTTTAGCCTCAACTTTGCCCGATAGCGTCTCATTAAATTGCTTTCTTGCGGTTAATTAGTAAACATCTTTTCAGAGGTTTCATTTTTTACGTAACCATTGCACGGATCACTTTAAATTGTTTCATATTATATACATATTCACAAATTGTAGTACATAATTCTTAATCTAATCGAGTAAAATTAAAAACTTGCTGCCATTAGCCCCTTAGCTTTATCAAACATAATTTTATTATTACAAACAGAAATATGTTCTAAGTAAATCACATTACTTTAACTATAGCTATATTTTACTTGAAATTTTTTTAAAAATTATTAATAAAAGTACTAATTATTAAGAATTACCATATTTTTTTGGAATAATTTCCACAAATATTTTCAAGGTATGTCCGAAATAAGCTAAAGCAATATTTATTAATTTAAAGCTGCTAAATTGACTAGTACTCTTTTTTATACTAATTACTGTGGGAAATTTTAAGCTATTTGAATTTGATAAACGAATTTTTTAACATGGCTATACTTCTGGAACGAAGCATGAAAATAGCCTTTTTAAATCATTTGCAAGCTATAATTGATTCTTTGAGCAATGCCAATGTACATGCTGCATAAATCTTCCTCTTTCAAACATCACTTTGTAAACATAAAAAATATTTGGATATTTTTTGTCAAAACGTTATGTAATATATTAATTTTACAAGAATAGATCCTATTATTAACTTATATATTTTCCTCTGTATTACTGCAGACTTTTTTAAAAACTGCTCTTTTTTTTAATTTAATTTATTTTACTTATATGTGACTTAACTTGTACATAATAAAATCTCTTTAAAGAAAACATGACATTTATTTAAAATTGGTTAGCAAATATAAAGCCTGGTCAAAATCATCAAGATATTGGAGGGAATGCATGATCATTTCTAGATCTTAGATAAAGCTTTGAGATACATATTAGGGCGTTAGAGTAATTATTGGTAATATTTGACAAAAGTCTTGCTTCTCCTCTTAAGCCAGTTCTTCACAATAAATTAAGAAAGACTTTCATTGATTTATCGCACTCGTTGAATATTATAAAAGTTGATTGGATATATCTGAAAATTCCTTACGTAAAAAGGTAGATAATTTTAGGCTCTCTTAAAGGCATTTTTAAATTTTGCATAATACACTAAAAAACCTAATGAAATCAATATAAAATAAAAAATGAATCAATACATTAATATTAAACTGCTTTTCCATGAAAAAAAATAAAAATAAAAAATAAATAAAATGGAAATGCACATGCGCACACATATCCGTTCAGGCATTTTATAAAAATATACAGCATCTAACTAAAATGAAAAAAAGTAATTTATGCAGAGAGAGTTGAACTCGTTAAAAACAAAAGCATTTTCAGTTTTGTGGTTTTAATGTGCTTAATTATCTAGAAATATCAAGTTGTTATCGACGACGCCGTTCTTTCAACAAAATCTAAAAATATGAAAGGAGGTTGATAAGATTTTAATTAAATTATTCATTAAACAGTACCTTTTTTCTGTAAAGTACTATAAATATTTTTTCTCTGTATTTTAAATTAGTAAAGTTCAATTTTATTATGCTGTATTAATGGTAAATATCATTTGTTTCCTTGAACAAACTGAACGCTAAATTAAATACCAACGTATATAAATAAACTGCATTAAAAGAAAATAGCATTGACTTTTTACCACAATGATCATTACAAAAATATAATAGGTATTATGCAAAAATAGATTGTATATAGGCAAACGTAAAGTGTTTAATCGAATGTTTTATAATTAGCTACAGAACAAACACAAATTATTTTTGTATTTTTGTACTCTTTAAAGTAATCAAATTAGCTTAATTATATGAAACTTTGTTAGTAATAATTTAAAAAAATTAGCAGTCTTTTGCCTTGAAATAAATCTTTAACGGTTTGATATAAAGATAATAGCAGTTAAGATCTTCTCCTTTAGTGCTATCTGGCATTTAATAATGAAGAGATTTGAACTATTTTATGCTAAGTACTACTGATTTGGTTAAGATTTTAAAAAAAAAAGTTACGTGTGAGTAATGTGTTGTATTCCATATGCTAATGTAAAAACACAACTTTCTTTTAAATTGGATGTGATCTACGATGAGGACAAAAATCGTACTGTTTAAGATAAAGGAAAAATGAAAAAATAAAATTTCGTAGTTTTGTAAAAAGTTATTCATTCTACGCGCGAGAAAATTGGCGCTTAGTAATTAGCACTCGCAATTAGCAATATACGTGCGGCAGAAGACGTAAACGCGCTGCAACGCTGAAACTTCCGCTGTATAGTGCTTTCACCCGTGCGTGAGTATGCCGCGATGCTCCGTCGCGATCTGCATAACTTACATCTGATTGCGACGCGCTCTATGCCACTAAGCAGCTCTTTATTCAAATTCACGTGCGCGCAAGTGCTTTTTTGCGAAAAAAAAATCAATTGCCCAATTATTTTCAGAGAGCCGCGAGCGGGAAGCGAACGTGTTTTGCATTTGCATCGGGATCTGAGAAAAATTCAATTAAAAGCCTGATTTATACGAGAATAAGATTTATTTGATTTTTAAGGTACATAATGAAGTAGCTTTTCGTTGGAGAAATCAAAACAGCAATTAGTAAATGAGAAATCAATGTACAACTTTTTGAAGGCAATAGTATTCCAGTCTTATGCCCACAATGCTCGTCCAGATATTATCTGCCCACAGCAGATTTGATACACGCCTCCCGATCGATCAAACAAAGGAAAGCCCTGGGCAGCAGCCGCCTTGGCGAGCCAACGGTATCACATTCAGCAAAGAAGAAAGGCGGTCATTATTAATGGCGCTGCTTATGAGGAATGAGGGGTACATTGCGAGCGCAGGCTGATACAGAGGATAGGGTTGCTTACGCCAAGGAGACTAGAGAACTAATTCGGCGTCGGTGTAGCCCCAAAACGGAAGAGAAACCACGGGTGGCGGACGGTTTTGATAGCCATCGGATCGCGATTATTCCGCTGCGTTTCTCGCACTCTCTCCTTGTGCAGTGCGGTAAGAAGAAGCCGCTAAACACGATCGTTACAGGCCTATATTAACTTGCAGGTGGATTATTCAAGTACAAGCTTTTTTATCTTTTTGAGATATAAAGTGCAGTTTCTGATTCATATTTGCGTAAAAAAGTAATAAATTATTCGGAGCTCTTGTAGTTGAGAGAACATTCTACGTTCTATGCTCGCCTACTCAAATATAATACGGAATAGACAATGACAATATAATCTAGACAATAGTATCTATCCATGGATGTGTTATCATCTTCTAAAATTGAATTTAATTAGAGAACTACAACTCGCCATAAATAAATATATGAAAGTGTTTAATGCAGTCACGGAAAGGAGTCCAATTGCTTAACCAATTACAAGATCCTCTTCCCACCGATTAAATAAAATAGAAATGATTCTCAGCACGTTATTTGTAATGAGACCAAAACAAACGGCAGTTGAATTTTCATCAACGCTACCTGACTCCACCTCAAGAAAGCCAGCATTTAAACTTACAACACTACACAGATACTTACTTTCCTGAGGCATTACGTAGGCATAATATACAGCGAGTACATCGCACGCGTCGTTCATGCGAGCAATGCAAAGTAAAATTGGGCGCGTGAGATAATAACGGAAAAAAGAAGCGTGCGCGCGCGCGCGGAGCACATATATCTGCGCCTGGATGGATGGACATACGATATTTTGCTTCCTCCCGCGCGTGTCCCCGGTAATAAAAAAAGAAAAGAATCGGTGGGAACCGCGCTTGGGCTCGCGGCGCTTCGCGATCGCTCGCTACGTGACAGGAAAGAGGTCCCACCGCACAACTATCATAATACACGCGCCTGTGTATCCGGGACGTGCGCGGGGACGGATCTCGCACTCGCCCGCATTGACGAGCGCGTGCAAAGGATATTATGACGGCCGGCGATGAGCTCGATCAGCTGGAAAATATGTCAACTCGCTTACATTCGCCGGCGTGGCTAAGGTGCACAGAGTTGGCTTGCCTGAAGCTGATATTTTCATCGAATTTATTCACAAAGTAATAAAGGTAAAAAAAAAGGTATTCAGATGAAAAGTTTTGAAATACTACAATCTTGGTTCTTTTCTTTACTATGGTTAACTCCATTAAAGAATTTTAAACATTTAAAGTGACTAAAGCACCTGACTCAAGGTCTTTGCAGTTACCGTATTAAATAAATTTATATCTACAATAAATTATTTAAGTAGAATGTAATAAATGACATACATTAATTTTCTACATCCTTACTACCTATGATCAGTGATCCAATTTTGATAATTTAAATTTTTTAATACCGTCGTATTAAATAATAGTGAAATTATTCTTCTGAACCGACAACAATGACTCGCTGTTAATTCAATGCACAATAATCACTGCGTTACACTTAGCATTCAATTAAATGAAACTCTCCCACGGCAGGGCAAAACGGTGAAAACCAAGCCCTCGGTCAACTCGTGCGAGCGCTTCATTAACCTCCGTAATACCCGCTATTACTCAAATTTTATTAACATTTCGCAGGTAAGGTGTCCCCGGACTCCTAGCAGTAAGGTGCGCTGCTGCTGGCCTCTACTACTCGAGCGGAACCATACAGGAAGCCACTTATCTCGGGGCCCCAATGTGCCCCGTGCGCGGGCTCGACTGCCTTCGGTGATATATTATTAAGGAACGTTATATGCTAATACACAGCGGAGAGCTCGGCTCGCATCACTCCCAAACAAAATGCGGTAAATAATCGAGAGCGCGCGCAGTTCAGCCAGTTACCAAATGAATTATTCCCCGGCTTTCATATAAATAGATTCGAAGAGGTGTATATGCATGCTGCTGATGCATATGGGCGCGCTTTCGCCCGGTGGATGGTCATTATTCAAGAATTTCGCCCAGTCTGACTGCTGTTTCTGCGCGCTCCAAGACTTTTGTGTGGGTAGGGAGATGCCAATTATTGGCTACGGTGCTATGAGCTTATGAAACCGTAAATGAATACTTAGGGACACGTGTGCTGTCTTGATTTCTTTGCTTTCTTTATATCGTTTAGTTGATTAAGTCTGGTTATAAAAATAAATGCTAGTTCGCTTCGAGGTTGTTAATAATGCAAAAAAATTCAATTATTAAGACAATACGGATGTGATTTACAAAAAATAAGATTTAATTAATATTAAAAAATAAATACACGACTATATTATTTAAAATAAAATTTGAATACAGCTATGAAAGTAAGGTGAAACTATGCACAATTTTATTGATTTAAAGTACCAAGCTGCAGCTGGAAATAAGGTAAATTTTGTCAGAATTATTTCAATTTATTATTGTAGAAGAAAAATAATAATTCGTTTGTTTGAGTTACTTTTTTCTTGATATTCTTTATTTATTTTGTTTTTATTATAAGTCTATACTCAAGTCTCTTATTATTAGAGCTTAAACGGTAAAATTTGATATTTCATCCTTGATATTTATTTAAAGCACCTTAATTTGTCAAAATAAATTCAAATTAATAAATCGAATTTTTGAATTTCGTATTAGAAAATAAAAGAAATTAGAAACAATGACTAACAATGACATTTTCAATTACATACAAATAGGTACTGTAATTTAACGTAATGAATCGAAATAAATAATAGTAATACCTTGATAAGTAGTAGTCAAATACAAATAGTAATCGATAACGCGATTGATGAACAAATTTCGAAAAGGTAAGTTTGCTGATATAGGCATAAATCCTTTACATTTATTCATCAGTAAAAGTAAACATACCCTGAGCAATTTGAAATTTATCTTATAACTTTTTCACCCATGTAAGGAAACCAGTAAAATTTTGGTGCATTTTTAAAATTTAATGCAATCTGTATGACCCGTAAAAAAAGACTAAATATACATACCTTTAAAAATAAAGTCCTTGTACAGCTTAATTTTGACCTGTACAATCAAAAGAATGAAAATTGATAAATGCCAAGTTCTGTCATTATATACAGCAACATGAGCAACAACACGGTTGGAAATAAACCCGCATCATAAACACCTTTGAGTGTCTCAGGTAACTTTAGGAGAGGCAATATTTATAGCCTCGTCAAGCGTGAGCGACTAGCCATTCGTCGCACGTCTCTGCATCGCTGGCTGTGTGCACGCACAAGCGCCGCACCGTAGCCGCGATTTCATCGGTCAGGTCCTTAATAATAAAACGCCATAATTTCCTAGAAGGAAATTTCTGCGAGCGCGCGCGACAAGCGTGCGCTTGCGAACGTGTCGCGATTCTCTTATGGGCCTGAAAGGAATCTTCTTCTTATGAGCTTCTCATCATTGGCCGAGGGGAATGTAAAGCATTTCTTGGAACTCTATGGGCTTTATAACATGCGAATAATTTATTTTCTGCATTGGCTTTGCCTTCTGAAAGCTTCCTCATCTTTAATTTAGTCATAGGGCATGTTCATTTGATTGTTCTCTGCATAGAAGATGTTTGAATCAGGATGCAAGTGTAAAATGCAAATTCATTGAACTTATCCTTAAATTAATTAAATGACAAAAGTAATTAAGCTTTTAATAATTTAAAACGTAGATTAGGTCTTATTGGCAAGTGCACATAAATTCTGAGTTGCTATTTTAGTATTTTCGTTGTCATTGTTCAATCTTTTGAAAATAAACAAAGGCCGAACCACATTCGTTTCCATGTACGTAAGTATTACTCGCATTTAAGTTCGTAAAACTGGCAAATAGAATGCATTATCAGTGAGAACAAACCGTTGAGTATCGTAAAAATTGTCGCCCATAAATCTTTTCTACTTCCAGTACAAAGCTCAAAAAAAAGTTTAAAAACGAGTCTCCTCTGTCTGCGAGTTTCCTTTGTCAAGCGCTGCCGAGCAATTAATATTGCCGAGAGCGTGCTTCCGGACTCAAAACGCATAAATATGTTCCCTTTATGTTTTTCCTTTTCCTCCTGCTCGTTTTTTTTTTTTTTTTTTCGCCAAATCAGGCGCGGGCACGATATCAGGTGACGAATAAAAGCAGGTCGCGCGTGCAGATATAGTTGTGTATATATACACATAAAACGGGCGCTGGAGATACATTAGTTAAGCGAGTAACAGGCGTAACAGGTTCATAAACGGTGGGGCGTCCGAGGGCCCCACCTCATCCGCTGCAATGTCATCCGTGTCCAAAGACACGCGCTACCGGAAGCCGGCTATTTGCTCTCGTTCCTCGCTTTTTTTATTTTTCAGCCTTTTTGTAATGCGGCAACGCGCGCGCACGTGCTCGCACCGACGGGACAAAACGCGGCCGATGCGCGACCAGTAGTCCAAGTACATCGCGATTATACGACCGAGAGCGCGCGCGCAGCTTGCGCTGTCGCTCATAAATGGCCGGATTTAGAGACGCATTAAAATCTCGATTAGAGCATGAGAAAAGAGCCGGGAGGTTATACAAGAAAACCGATCGCTTTTCGACGATAACGGGATAATTGGTTATTTCGAATAGATATAATTTTGATAATAATAATGTTTGAAAGTTTTTTATTTATAAGTTTAATTTAATTGAGAACTTTCTATTGATAACAATTTTTTTAATTGAACATTTAAATCAATATTATTGAAATATTGCTGTAAAATAAAAATATTTTATTATTATATTAATCAGTTTATTATTTATAATTGATCTCCGAATTGCACGAGTCAACTAGCCCCGGTCCCCCCTACAATAAATGGATGATTTTGGATATTTGCTATGTGAGGGTAACTGAATTTTGTGTTTATATTTTAACTCGCCTACTAACATAGTTAGACTGAACGAGATAATCAAAGACATCATCAAAAAGACTTTAACAAAATAAAACTTAAAGTCATAAATATGAGCTCTACAAATGGACAACCATTCAGTATGAACATTAAGATAATCAACACTTAAAAAAATATAAATTAATATTACACAAATATAAGACATTATTAATAAAAAATCATATTTGTTCCCGTATTCCCGTGTAAATACCTCATTGGAAATGCTTATTTGAAAGCTTAGTCTGATTGAAGCCTAATAGCGAAACAGAAAGGATAAAAAATAATCGTAAAAAGGAGAGAAAAGACGGTCAGAAAAGTAAATGTTGCATAATCGGGCAAGCTCGCGTTCGCATTACAACAACGAACAAATTACGTGATAGGCCGGTGCGCTGGACTATATTAACCAGCGCGCACGTAATGCCGTCCCATTAATTTAGAGCTGAACGACGGCTCTCGGCCGAGCCAAATTGGGATTAGATCACCGCCGCGAGAGTCGCTCGCGAATGCCAACTTGGGCGAGTCCGCGCACGCTCGCGCGCGCATTGCGAAGGATCGCTCGCTCGCTCGCTCGCATTATGCACCGATGTTACAATTATGCCAGTTCGCCTCGCGCTGCAGCCTCACTTTTTAGCTCGGTCTGAGCTAAATGCCGCGAGCTCATATGAGATTCGACTTTCTTGCATCGATAATCGAACCTCGAGAGCTAATTATGAGGAATCCCGCTTCTGCGCGCGGCTCGATTGGGAAATTAGCTATTTACAGAGGACACAACTTGAATCATTTCTCTTGGATGGTCGGAAAAAAGCTAATTGGTCTACGTATTCGTCCGACTGATTTTTTCGATTCTTTTTCAATGTTTGAAATAAAAGATTATTCGCCTGATGCAATTGAATGAGCTCGGCTCTACTGTTGCAGCTTGTATATAAGAAAGGAAAAATTGTCGAAACCGACGTAAATTATCCCTCCGCAGCCGAGGCTCATTAATTTTCGCCATGCTCACTCACAACAATGCTCGCTCTCGCAGAAGCTCCATCTCGCAGCTGCTACCTTGGCCCGCGGCGGCTGCCGGTTTTCGCCACCCACGATAAACTCGCACAGGCGCGCGCGCGCATCAACTAAGCAGAGAGCGAGAGAGAGGAAGAAGACGAGCCAAAGATAAAGAATCCGCACGTGCCGTGCGCGGCTCCAATTCATATATATTCCTGCACCTGACCGACTTCGAACTCTCATTTAACACCCCCGCGGGCGCTCAGCAGGCGCAACAAAGACACACATCTCCACCTGGCCCAGCACCAGCTTGCGCAAAGAAGCGCTTCTCTATATATATGCATATGCGTTATTGTACACGTGTAAGCGAGCAGCCTTTTACGGGAGTTGCTCGCCGGTGCTAATTTTCGAGCTGAATATTATTAATAGAAGGAGAATGAAAGAGAGAAACGGAGAGCGCAGAAAAGGAGGCGTGATACAGCTGTGCTTAAGCGCAAGCAAGCGCAAACGCCCGCAGAGATAAAGAGAAGAAAGAGGATCGGCCAGACGCGTGCGCCGCTTGTCGTATACATATCATTAACGGACATCCGTTTACTTTTTCAAAGCGCAAAGGATCAGAGGAAGTTTAACTAATGCACGGATCGCTTCTGGCGCTATTCTACTTAGCGTCTCGAACATTTAATTGCAAACTGTACGATTTTTACCGCTAAAAAATACATGTAAAGATATAACACAGTTCAGATGATTTTCGTTATTTGAAAGGTTTTAATTGTAAACAATTTTTTTCTCTGGTGAAAATTCAGTCTTTTCAATCAACGATAAATGAAAAATTTCTTGAAAAATTTTTAAATGTAAAGATCAACTAAAACCAATTTTATGACTATTAAGGTTTTTAAATATTTCGAGAAATAAAATAGTGAAATAAGAAAAAACAGATTTTAAAACGGCCGGCCCTTATTATGTTAAAAGAAGAAAGCTGGATAAATTACAAAACTCGGCTAGAGCATTGCGTATATAAAGTGCAGCGCGCTATCTTGCAAGCCGGCGGCGCGCAAAATCCTCCTTGGCTTGCGTAGATTTTTCATAGGATGCGGTGCGTTTCACGGCTCGCAGGACCGCGAAGTTACAAAATGCCGGATCTGCAGAGCGAGCCCGGCTAATTAATAATCACACGGAGTCGTGACGAAAACGCTGCACGGCGGGGCGGTGTGCCAACCTCGTTTTCCTTTCCGCGCGCGCGCGCGCGCGCTGTGTCGCTCAGGCCGGCAGCCAGGCAGGCAGACAGCCGCGAGAGGAAGAAGACGGCAAAAAAACAGAGAGCAAAACGGCGAAAAAAGGAGTACTGCCAAAGCCGCTCGGTCATGTCCTGTGTGCCTGCGTCGCCCCGACCAAGGAGATTGAGCGAGTAGCGTCGATCTCGATGCGAATCAATAATGATTTCCAGATGACCTCCGTAAAGCTGGGTTCAAGGCCTCGCCCGCCTCTCCTTCGTTGTAGTTTAGCTCTGGCAGTTTTTGCGAGCGACCGCTCGCCCGATTGTTCACTGGAATCCGTCTCACCAGTCCGAGATTCAATTACGTTTTACATGCTATGCACACTGCTTTTTATCTCTCAGTTTATGTTAATTGTCTTTATGCTCTTGCGATCGAGCATTCGAAACTTATTTTTATCATTATTTAACGTATAGCTAATTTTTTTAGTCTCTGTTGTGAATTATTATCTTCTTATCGAATATTAAAACTGTCAAAAACAACGTTCTTTCTTTATATTTATCTAAAATTTTATTATGCTTATTTTTTTAAATCCCCTTAGGTACTAACAAAGATTTAATTTGTTTCTAATAAATTGCTACAATTATATTAAAAATAAGGCAACCTAGTTAAGTCCTAATTACAGCCTATTTAATGCGTTATTCCGGTACACACAAACGGTTTAGCTGCTTACAACAAAACAACATTAAAATACTTTTTACTGAGACAGAACGAGACAGTGGTTTAAAAAAGAATTTCCCTCGGCAAAGATAAAAACAAGTCAGAAAACAGGGATTTATTTCTCAAGAAGCTTTGTAAAATTGTGGCCACTTTAAAATAGAAATCTTGTAAAGAGCCGATGTCGCTTGGGCTCACCTGCGCGTTAAAAAAGCAGTATTAAGACAAAAGCGTCCGGGAGGAGGCCTCAGCGCGTTATAGACAGGAAGTCCACTGTGTATTAACGGGGTCACGGAAGAGTGAGGTAGAGAGGGAGGGAGGGAGCGAGTGAGAGAGAGAGAGAGATAGGTATGCGCCGCGCGCCACCCCTACAGCCCCCGCGAAAACACGCTTTCTGCATTACATCGTACACGCTTCTTCATTAGCCGCGATGGCAATAAGACTTCCTCGTCTCTTTCTCCCGCTACTGCCGCGGACATGTTCAGTTTCTTCTCTGTACGCGGTAATTATCGAAATCCTTCGGCGCTCGCAAGCGCATGTTCGCTTATAAGTGCCACCTGACCAAAGCGAGATTCTAGCGCGCAGTCCGACGGCAACGGATTCTCAAGACCGGAATTGACGAGCACGCCTCTATTGTTGTATACCTACGATACGCTTCTTCACTCATTTTACCAGTGCTTTGCTACTTTTTCTTCGCTAATGAATATTTCATGTTTAGATCAAATGTTTATAATAAAATTTATTTACATATTTTGAAAAAGATAACTAATATCACATTTATAAAATAAAATATTTATATATATATAAAAATAAAAAAAAAATTCTTTCCTTTTATGAAAAAATTTTATAGAGCATTAGTACTTATTAAATGACAGAAGCTCTGATTCTTCCTTTTATATACACACTATTAAAGATACCAGACCAAGAGACACCCTAACACAAATCAAAAGTTTCAAGGTGACAGGCCACTTATTAAAAGTATATTTTCTTGTACCATCTCGGTAATAAACTCGCGAAGAGCCAAGTAAAATCATGTACTGCTGCGCATATGAGCAGCGAGCTTTTAGACCAGCAGCGCGTCTAGTCTGGCAGCACGGGGAAAAAGACGCCCGGGCTAGTGGAAAAAACGTCAGCAATCTTGATATAAGTAATGCATTTCTTTTATATCTCGACTCGAGATAAAGAATAATGGACACAGGAGGGGTGGCGTCGAGTCGCTCGCCTGGAAGATATGACGGTTTCCACTTTGCCGCCACGGCAGCAGCTCACTGACCATATGATATAGTTATTTATCGCGCTGGCCGAGCTCGCAGGATTTGCTGGGTGCGCCAAGCAGGAGGAGTGGACTTTATTTGTCACAATCAGTTTTTTACGAGGAGCGCTGACTTGGGCATAATATTTAGCCTTGACATCAATTTTCAGTGAATAACTACGTTTTTTGCTTTTTAGGATTTTTTGAGTAAATTATTAATTATACTTTATCTGAATGTAGTTTGATACAAAGTTTTGAAAAAATAAATTAACAACAGTTCAAGAAAGCTTTTATATTAGAGAAACTGAAAAAGTTCAAATGAGGCTGACTATTTTTATTTTTATTTTTCCAGAAATACAAATTCTTAGTATGAAGCAATTGTTTCTGTAAAGCGGAGGCTTATTTAATAGCGGCTATTCACGTAACGAGTCATCATAAATTCCATTAATCGTAAACAGCTCACGCTCAAAACTAATGACTCCTTTCCCATTTTCGCAGTCGCGACGCTCGCGCTTTTCCATATATTTATAGCAATGCCGGAAGATAATACAGCATCTAGTTACGACTCGATGGCAGATATGGCATAACTTACCGCCCAACTCCTTCTCTATCAATCCATATACGAGCTCACATAGATTTCCCGACAGCGCCTTATCTGCGCGCGCGAAAGGTGGACTCGATAATGAGAGAGTAGCGCGGTGGGGGCCTCCCATACGTGCTAATAGAATTAACACGAAAATTTCTCTTCGCTGAAAAACACGACACTTTCTCTATGGCAGGGCAACGAGCTGCTAGGCTTGTTATTCAAAATTTTATGCACATCTGGCTATGTACCAAAGCGCGGGTGTCTACCTCGTGAGAATTGAAAGTCACGGCGCGCGCACAGTTTTGCGCCTAGCGTTTATATAGTGCCTATAGCCCGGGCGCGCACGACACACGAATATCGAGTAACCCAGAAACGACGGCGTTTTTCCTTTTTGGATGCTCCGATGTGCCGATCCTTTTTTTGTTCATGACCGGAGAGTACACGATTTCATTATGCTTGAGCTGACCTGTGTGTGGTTTTCATCTTTGTTCTCGCGGCTACTTTTTTTCTGGAAGCGTTAGAGCATTTTGAATAGTGAGAACGGTAGTTGTTTTTCGAATTAGTGCCTTGAACTTTTTACTTTTCTCAGCTATGAATATTTACCGATCAATTCTTTGGTAAGTCATATTTGAAGAACATTGTATTCATTATATTTGAATAATATGAATAATCTCTTATTTATTATTACTTTTTTCACAAATTAAAATTACATTTTAATTAAAAACAAATTATTTGTAAATAAAGATTATATTCATCTTGCAACAGTCAAACTCGTATGATGGCTTCCAAGAGTCAAATTCACTTCCGAGACGATATCAAGTGTCAGTTCAGATTTCAATAAAAGGAAATAGACCATCACACTTGACGTAATAACCAAAATTGAGCGTTCGACAGCCCTACTTACACATTGGCACGAGACGCGTCGACACTCGACACTCGACATTTGCTGCCACTCGATATTTGCTCGGACAATATTTGCTCGACGAAAAACGCGGAAACGTTTACTCACATCAGATCCACATCTCCGTGCTCTACCTTATATCTATATAAAAAGTTATAAAAATGAAGAGGAGCAAGTATCGAACTCTCGGGCAGTACGTTATGCGCATAAAATCCGAGGAAGCGAAAGGGGGCTAGCTCGAAAATGTGACATATGGAAGGCCTCGCGCTAGCCTCTGGTGATGGAGTGCCGGCGCCCGCTGACCCTTAAATAAGGCGGCTTACCTCGCCGCCGGCAGCTCCTTATCGTGAAAATATCATTTTATTTCATTTATGGGCATATCGCGCGGGCGAGCCGCACGTAGAAGCGAGCCTTGAGGGGGGATTTCGAGTCCCCCGAGTTATTGATATATACTTCGGGAAGCGAGCCTCTGCCGATATATACGCGCGGGAGCTTATGGAGGCTTCCTCTTTAAGGGGCTTTTGCCGCACGGATTCCTGCCGAAGAAGTGTGACTTGTCTGCTCGAGTATGATAGTTTTGCGAGGAGAATGCGCAGGATCGGACTGATATTTATTGCTCGAGAGATTTCAGGAATGTTGTGAAACAAAGTTTTTACAAGTATTGATTTATTTATGAATATTATTATCTTCTTTCAAAGACTATTTAGTAAAAAATGTAAGAAAATAAATTATTAACTAAATAATGCATAAGAAACCGAAAGCTTCTCCTTCAACGCATACAGTTGCTCTTAAATTCTTGAGCAAATAAAAAGCAGGAGACTCCGCGCGACACTATTTACAAAGTTGGCATACTCGTAAGCATGTGAAAGGTAAATCCGACAGCAGCTAAGGAACATCCAAGACTCGTCCTCGAGATAATTTATCTTGGATTCGCGCTCTCGAGAAGGATCGCTTATAGTCTGCGTGCGTGAAAACCGTCGCTTATTTGTAGGACTCGCTGTAGAAACAAACGCGGCGCGCAAAGCTGCGTGGATAACATCGCGTTACTTACGTATCCCCTCGCAATTATCCGCGTTTCGCAAGCCAGCTCTCTCTCGCACAATCGTCTGCGCGCCAGCCGAGCGTAATAATAATCGATCGGCTTCTCTCTGAGGATAAGCCGCGACGCGGTAAATCAATATATCTATATACGCTACCGAGAGAGAGAGAAAAGTATTTGAGCGCATAATGTCGCGCATACATTCTTAATCGAGCAGGCGCGCAAGCGAGCGAGCGAACGAGATATCGATCGCTATCCCATAGATTTCACCGGATTCAACCTCGTTTTGACTAAATAGGAGTATATCGGCTTTTATAGGGAGCTGCTGCTGGCGCGGGTAAAAAAACGGCGACTCGCGCGAGAGAGGCAGGCTGGAAAAAGAGAGTCGCGAGCGAGCGAGCGATGGGGAAACGTCAAAATTGATATTCCGAGCGCTCGCCTCCCATATAAATCCGCAATCCGATATTTCGACTCTCCGTGACTGGCTCTCTCGCTGCTTGTGTGCGCGGCTATGCAAGCACGAGCATATAACATATACAGGGGCGGACCACACCGGGCGAGGACTTTCTTCTCGTTTTGTATTCGCGAACATTCTTATGAGAGACGATTCTATGCGCAAGATCCTTCATTTCTAATGTGCGCCTCTTTTCGTCGATAGCTGTATAAATATATTGAGCTTTCTAGTTTTAGAAATAGCCCGAGAGAAATTTCCTCTTGCCCGATGACACGGAATCGTGATGACGAAAACTATAAATAACTCAGCCGCTGTGTCACGAAAACGAATGTTGTTGCACAACTTGCTAAATACTACTTTCGTACTTATTGTTTTCCAGCCGATTTCAATCAATTCTAGCTTTATCGAGTAATGAATATTTTAATACTAACCTACTGGCAGCTCTACTTCTTTTTATTGGACAAATCTAACTTTGCCCAAATTTTTTCTACAAGTATTTCCAAACTAGTATATATAAGGAAGGTTAATATGCAAATTCTCAAACGATACGAACTGATTAGCTACACCCGTTTTACAATACAAAATGCTTTGTAAGATCTTCCAATCTTAGTTACTATTCACAAAGCATTCATTTAAACAACAAATTAATCAACTCTTCCAGAAAAAGTTTTACTTTATACCCCGCGGCATAGTAGCATTCGCACGCAACATCATCATACGTGTACACCTCGCCGATATGTATCAGCGACGCAAGCACTCACACATTCCAACAAAAGTATACACATACAGATGCGTGCAGCGACATAGGCGCGTAAAGCGCGTAAATTCGACGGCGGTTTGTCAACATCTCGGCGCTGCAGGCCAATCGTTTTTGTCAAGCCTTCAACGCGCCGACGAGTTTAAATTTTGCAGCGCCGCTCGCGCCCGCCCCGTAAAAACCAGCTTAATTAAAAGGGCGAGGCCGTTTATTGACTTTTACTTCAAAGCACTGGCGCGAGCTTGCGTGTACCGTGATTTGTAAAAAAAAATTTGCCATCTCGCAAACGAATAAACAGATTTTCGACAGCGCCTCTGATGTTTTTTCATTTTTATTATTCAGAGCGAAAATTGGATTTCAAATTTTTTTTTAACGAAATTTGACGTGTCCAAGTGACTTTTTACGGCTTGCTCGTGAACTGTAATTGTGATAATTAATTTTTAAATTGAGATTTTTGGACGCGAAAAATAAAACTGGTGCGAAACATTAGACATGCATGTGAGCTCTATTAGTCTTTGATTAACGATAAAAAACGTTTTTGCTTTATGTCACACGAGGTAATAAATGGTAAAATTGATTAGACATGTGAATGGCAACTTTGCTCTGGTATATAATTGAGGTCAACAATAATTTGATTTTTCATCGTTTATTTAAATAATTTGCAGACAAGTAAATAAAGAGAAAGTGCAAATCATTCATAGTACTATAAGTTATTTACAAATTGTTGTTGGACCTAAAAAATTGTCTTACACTCACACACACACACACACACACACACACACAAAAAAAAACAAAGACGTACATAGGTATACACAGAAAAACACAGACACCCTCAAGAACGACTTGAAGCTAAGCTCGTTTAAGCAGTCGGTCGCTATCGGGCAGGAGGACCGCCCTCAGCGAGGCAGCGCAGCCTCGATCCATCAGGCCTCTAGTGCACGCGGCCGGTATGAAACGAGTAATAGATCTCCATATACGTGAGCGCTCGGTCTCGCTCTCGGCTTCTACATATTCGCGGGCAACACGTTCGGCCGCATGACAGGAGAAAAATATGGAGCGAGCGAGCGCGGAATTCCAGCGCCGCGCGCGCGCTCCACTTGGCTCGATTAGGCTCGAACTCGCGCTGGCATTTATAATGCGAAAGCAAGCGTAGCTCATTCCATATTCCAGGAAGCTCGCTCTTTCGATATTTCTTCAAAGTATGAGCCGCCTATACCTATATACCGACTGTAATGCTATAGCCGCCAGAGCCGCTTTTACCCTCCTAGGCGTCGGCTCTTACCCCGGCCTCTTCCCCGCCAGAGCAAGCTATTTCCTTTGACGAAACTGACACCTCGTCACAAACGATCGGCTTTCGCCGAGGGAGATGTTATTACAAGCAACCAACAGTTTATCTTCTTGTCACGCTGATGAAATTCAAAATTTATATCATTTTCCTGTCAGCCCGCTCAGAGCCTACCCACCACCTGCTATTATCTTATTCTTACGACTATCAAGTCATTAACAATTCGTTTTGACAATTTGAAATAGTCTTTATAAGTCAGGAAGCAAATGATGAATAATATTTTATGTAATAATAAAAAAATGTATCTTTCACCAAGCGTCGATTGTAAAATACTCACTCGCGTAAACTTTTTCAGACGCACTATTCATCAATCCAGGTTGAACGCTTAAATTTTAAAGGTCCTTCATAAAATATAAAGATGGCAACGATTGCATGACCAGATTAAATTTTTTACTGTTTTTATTACCTTTTTTATAATTATTCTATTAGAAAATTCAGTAGTCCTTAATTCGGAATTGGGTTATTGTTATTTGGGTTATCTCATATTTAAAGTAATTGTGGTAGCTGGTTAGTTAATGTTTTTTAGGAAAACTAATATCTATGTCTTAAACATGAAGACTAACTAATTAAATGTCTATTAAATACCTTAAATGTTATTTTTTTTTTTTAATTTTTAGTCAATTTTTATACTAACATAACTAAAAATGTATTACTTTAAAAAAAGCAAGTTAACTCTTTTTATTCATAGCTAAAGATCAAATAATTTAATTGACATTTCTCCAAGTTCTTTTAGACAGTCCAGCAAGTGGTCAAGCTAGCACGTAGCAGCATCGATTACAAGAAACTCTGCGAGAGTACGGGAGAGCCAAGTTCTTTTTGCTAAGTCGCTTAAACTATCGCTTAGAATAAAAGTGGAAACTCGAGTCGCGTGCACACCGCACGCATCGACGGCTCTACGCGCGTGACAAGTCTTACAAGGCCGACAGTCTTACATTGCACTCGCGCAGAGGGAGAAAAAGTAATGAGCGAATTAAACTGATGTTTAAAACAAATTTTATCTCACTACATGAGAAAGGAAGATACCACCTCATCGTTTCCTCCAAATAAATCATATTTCAACTTTTCATATTACCAATCGTGGAATCTCAACTAGCCACGTGTGAAATAATGACTTTCATCAAGCCCCAAAGCATTGAGCCAGACGATCTGCCGGAAAATAAGCTCGGCGTTCTCGTCTCGGGCCGCGGCAAACGATATCGCAAACAAGTGCGCGCGCGACACTTGTTAGCAGTAGGTGTGTGAGGTGCAGTTTCGGCCAAACCTATACGAACATACAAGCGAAACTAAATAAGAACAGCCTGTCTGCGTGTGCAAGTGTGCAAGAGTATACACATATACACGCATATACGTACGTATTCGCGCTCTCGCGCGCGTCGACGTCTGGCAGCACCTCGTAAACATCGCAGCGCGCGACTTGTAAATCCTCCCCCTGGCATTTTAATGGCGGCCACGCGGCGCGTGTATTAGTTTCAGGGAACATTAATAACTCGCCGCGCGCGCGCGCGCGCAAGCGAGCGCGAAAGCAGAAAGAGAAGGTGGACTCTGGCTGTCTCTCGGCCTGCATGTGCAGTGCAGCGAGCGAGTAAAGCCCCGAGAAGTAAGACTATCGCCGATTAATTAGCTCTCTTTCGAGAGGCTAGCTCGCTCGATGTCCGTAGACGTTTGGGAGGCTAAGCTTAGAGGGAGAGTGACAGTCAATCTATGCTCTTTTTATGTCTAAATAGAAGAAATGCAAGAGAAATTTACTAGTTCCAGTGCAATTCGGCCAGATACAAGCAATTATTTTTTTCAGCAATAAGATATCTCGTCAAAAAAGAAGAAAAAAAGAAAAAATATAAAATCTCAAAGTATCCTACGAAAAGGGATATGTTGGTAAAGTAACGAAGAGAGAGTAGACAGAGCCTCGGTTAAACGAATGCTCGAGCCACACACGTAGCTGACATGTGCGGAGACAGAGAGGGAGAGGGAGAGGGAGAGGGAGAGAGAGAGATAGCGTGAGAGTTGCGCGGATCCACGCATCAATCGCAAAACTGGCATGAGGCTATATAGCACGTTGGGCGCAGAATCAACCGCCTCCTCGTTTTGCTCCCTCGTGTGTGCGCGCATATAACCAGCGGGGGTAGGCTCTGCGGCGCGCACAACAACAGCCTAATTCGCGTCTTCCTTCGCGCGCAACTTATAATTCAAGCGCGCAGACTGGAACCGAATAGAGCTAGCGCGCACCCGCGCGCCAACTCGCGCGCTGCGATAATTATACGCTTCGTCCTGCCTCGCTGAGGACGCGCGCTGCGCAACCAGCATACGGCTCCTGCGCAACCAACTCCCGCCCTCTCGGCTCTCTTTCTCGCGGCGAAGGCCCCTTAAATTTGCCCTTATTTATACTCGCGCTTCTCTATTTCTCCGGCTTCCAATGCCGAGCGGCAGCGCTGCCTCTAGTTATGGGCTTTGGCTTGCGCGCGCGGCCGACGTTTCCGGAATCTATCGCTTCAGAAAAAACTTGACATGTACAGATCGCTCGGAGCTTGGATTAACTTGTCCAAATCGTGTATCGTCTGCGGAGCCTTTCCTTAAAATTATCACTGTAACCTCTTTTAAATTCCTCATCGTCACTCTTAATTCATAGTTTCAACCTATATAAAGGATTTTTCTAACACATGGAAAGGCTCGATCGGAAATAGAAAGGTAAAGGATAAAGGCGCGAGTGCAATGTAAAAATCAATGATTTGAAAGTGCGGGGTGTATGTGTATAGGTGCTATGTGGTCGTTGGGTGGGTGCGTCGTTAAGAGCGCAGCATCGGCGCGGGCCGCGTCGTGGGAGGAAAAACGCTTTTAATCCTCAGGCGCGAGCGCGGCTGCCGAGGACCTTAATTCGAATTTAGAGGAAGTTTACGTAAGGCCGAAGTTACCGCTTAATATATACCGTTTTCTGCGAGCAGGGGTGGTATAATATAAATAAAGCCCGCGTGAGAGAAAGAGAGAGAGAGAGGAGCGACTAAGAAGAAAAGGAGAGAGAGAGAGAGAGAGGTAGGGGGAGGGGAGTGGAATGAAATGAAATCTACAGTGCGGTAAATTAAAGTGCCCTGTTTTAATGCTGTTATAAGAATTACTGCAACGCAGCGTCTCTCTCTCTCTCTCTCCCGCTCGCAGTCCGATCCTTGCGCAGCTGCTTTTTGCGCGCGCGGGAAAGAGAGAGGGATGCAGCTCTTTATTCCACCGCGCCTCTCTTCTCTAGCCAACTAATTTCCCTTCGCGTTATCCGCATCGTGCAAGCCTCCTCTCCTCGAGATTGCCGTCGCGCATGTGCGTCTGTGTGTGTGTGTGTGTGTCTGCTTCTCTAAGCTGTGTGCAAGAGTAGGAGAATCGCTGAGCTCTGGGAATATATACGAGCCGACGCGTTTTACTTCTTTTTCATCTTTTATCTTTTTTCTTTTTTTTTCCTTTCCATTTTTCCTTTACTGTTTCTTCGGTGAATAATTTATACTTTGCAGATGAAAATGGCTCGGGTAAATAAGAGTTGAGAAAGGAACATTTTTCCGATCGAATGTCTAAAAGTAGGTATGTTTAAGAGAAGTTTCCTCCCACCGAGAAAATTGCAGGTGTAAGATAACTGTCGATTTGATTTATTTTATTAATTTATCAGTTATAATTACTTATAGTCACTTTGATGTCTAATGACAATATTATTGAGAAATATAAAAAAACATATTATGTATAAGTAAATTTAATTGCATAGTAGAAAATTTCGCGTATCATTTGCTCTGATTTCAACGGAAGAATTCATTTGCTTCAGTAAAAAGGTAATTATTTAAAACAAGAGGGTTTACTGTATTTCCCTTATTTTTTATTGCCTTAGTAAAGCCTTCAAAGTTATTACTCCTGCATTAATGATAAAATCATTGAAGCTATATAATTTGCTTCGAAATAGTTGTATTAAGTTTTCTCAACCAATATTTTCACTATTCAAAACATTATAAAATAAGAGAAATGTTTAAGATGGTAGAGTAACTTGGTAGAGATTGACGTGCACGGATTCGTTCCAACTGCATAACGATTATAGAATACACGAATGCGTTACAAGAGACGAATGTTTGTCAACATAAGACATTATATTAGATATATAGTCACATGAATATGAAGAAGGATAATTTATAACTTATTTTTCCTTATACAATTAAGAAAATGGTGAGTAATTTTCAGAAACCATGTAGGTGTAGAAGAAAGTGCTTGTCGTAGAGGGAGAAACTACAAGAGAGAAAAGTGTATAGCCAGTGGCGGACAAGTGCTGCTCGCAAAACTGGAGAGGCCAAACATCTAATACACCCCGGCTCATAATCATTAATCACCCCCGAGAAGAACGAAGTAGAAGTGAGGCGGTAACGGCACCGTCCAGTCGTGTGTATAGCGGTAAAGCTATTGTTTCTGCAACTAGGCTGCATTTTTCAAAAGATACGCACACATAGTTCATTCCGTTCTGTCTAACAATTTTCTTATTAAGAACAGACATCTGGATGTGAATTTATTTCAAGTGTATCTAATATATGTTGGGTGACTTTCTAAAACTGTATATTTAAAAAAATTAAAAAGAAGTGGTAAATAGCAAATTTTAAAAAACCATAAAGAAAATAAATTTATGTATATTTCATTTTTCAACACAATTATTATTTTACCACATTACTGAGTCATTGAAGTGTGTGCGTGCAATAGTGTGGTATCATTTTATCTTAATCATCTTTCAATTTTTCTGATCGTCCCTTGGGTTATCTATAAATTAATTATATTATATTTCTGTATTATCATCTAAGCATTTCTATCCAACCATGTAGACTGAGAGAGTCTGTAGAGCGTGAATTCAGTTTTGTAGATTTTGCTGAACGCAGCAAGCGCTAAGGCATAGCGGGTTTCGCATGAAGCGAGCGAGAGAGCGCGCGCAACGTCGCTCGCAAACACCCAGCTGACCGGTCATTAATAAAGCGAAGCCATTACCGGGGGTGGGAAGCCGGGCCCGTGTGCACACGCGAAAGTGCTACGCGTATGTTTCGGAGGTAGCGGTGGTGCGGCGGATATCTAAAACCACGCCATCCTCGAGAGTTTCCCGCTACACGTTTAACCCTGCCGCCGCCGCTATACCACCCCTTTCTTTCTCTCCCTCCTTCTTGCCTCATTCATCGTGTCGGTGGCTAGAGCAGCGGGGCTGGAGAGAGTTCAAGCGGTTATATCGTAGCTGTACCGCTCGCTGTGTGTATGTCATTTATAAATGTCCCCGTGAAATGACCCGTTCGTCCATCTCATCCCTTAAGCATGGCCATTAAAGTCAACTGCCGGCCGCCGCGCTGTATAACGCGCATGCCGCAGTAGCACTGTATAAACTGTGCTGCTCCCTCCCCCCCTTCCCCCCTCTCTCTCTCTCTCTTGCGTGATTCTCACGCGCAGCATGTCCAGGTCCAGGGGATGAGTAGCGAGAGACCGGGAGACACTTAGTTAATGAATTCCCTGGCTCGAAAGCGAGCGCGAATTAGCTACGGCACGCGGATAGGCCACGGCGCCACCTTTGCTTGACGAATAGTTTAACAAATATCAAAGAAAAACCTTAAGTAACTATTCTAGAAAGTCGTATTAAGTCAGAAATCATTATGTATCAAAGTTACATTTTGAGTTATTCAAATTGACCTTTATTGACTATATGAAAAAAAATCCGTAATAGGCAAAAGAAGGCGCCGTATAACGCATACAAATGTTATACATGACAACATTTTTTAAGTACTGTAAAATACCCTCTCATAGCTATAGAATAGTAAAATGGAGCAGTCATAGAATAGAAAACATCTACACAAACAGTTTATTACTCTTATACAGGTAGGATACCAAAATATAACATGAGTAAGGAACACTAAAAACATCTTTTGGCTCATACGTTTCTAGCCCCTGTATATACATACAGGAATATAGAAAAATCATTCAATTTAAAACGCATTTAGTTTATCGCAGCTAAATGTCCGTACTAGCCCGAGACTTGAGGAACCAAAAAAACGTCAAATTTTTGTAAATATCATTATTCTGCGTGCTCCGCGGTATTGCAGTATTTGCCTTCATTCGCAAATTTTAGTTCTGCTAATTTGCTTGTTATTGGAAAGTCAAAAGGAGAACTTCTACAAAGATTGACCGAGATATATTAAATAAAACCAAATTCAAAAATACTCGGAATGATACCTACAATTGCAAAAAATTCAGAAACTATGTTTTTGAAAAAAACTGCTTTTATAAAGCCTAATGAAACAGATTCGTAGACTAAGAAATTGTTGCTTTAAAAACTCTAATTTAAATAATGTTTTTTTGGTAATTTTGATCACGTTTTTAGAAGGCAACTTACTCGTTTGATGACCAACTTACTCCCGATATGAGGTTGACTGTCGGAAATTGTTAAAATAGTATACATCTTATTATTAATATCTGAACTAATGTTTTGTATATTCCTCCAACTGATTAATTTAAGTAAATATAGTATTTTTTTGTATTTATTATTAAAGTTTTAAAAAAATCAATATAATACAAAAATTTGGCCAATGTGGTCTAGTATTGATAAAAAAATTAAAATTTGTTCATGATCTGTGATACAATACAGTAATTTAAATATTTCTGCGTTTATGAACAATTCTTGTTTATAACTCAATATTTGTTACAAATGAATCTTGTAAAAATAATTGTATGAAAAATAATGTAGTATTTAATATCGTAAAAATTCCAGAGGCTGCGTTATTTCATCTAACTTCATTAGTTTCGATTCGTGTATTAAGCAATACAAAACAAAAGTATCTTTTTTACGAATGTAAGATTTATAATACGAAGAAACAATGATTATGTTTATTAAAAATTTGAAAAAAGGAATGACATGAGTAAAAATACATGTAAATGTCAAGGCAGGTCACAAAAGAATTATTTAAGGAGAATTTGATCGATATCTCTTTCCCTCCATTTGTAAGGAGAGGAATGGAAAAAAGAGGATGAAAAAATTTCCAGACAAACAGTTATGGTCTCGTTCACCCTATATGGAGAATATGTCGCAGCACAGACGGATTGCTATGTATGTGACGTTTGGCTGGCCCCGCGGAGAACCGCAGAATACACGATTTTACTTTCAGAAAGTGATGTGAACCTACCAAGCTTTTCAGTATGTAAAGAAAGGAAAGCCTTTGAAGAAGCAATTTGATTTACAAAATTTATATATTTTTTCTCTTTATCATTTTAAAATTATTTAAAATTTTTAAGGACTTTCACAGAAGAAATCAACGTTTCTTACAAACATTTTAAATATCGGAAAAAAATAATTATTTGCATTGTACACAGCTAAAAACATTTCATTTTATGAAATAATGAACTTTTTAATTGAATAATGTAAAGCAACGAAAAATATATTTAAATAAGAGATATTTATTTACGTTTCTCCATAAGTAAAAGTGAAAAACGTATATTGCTGTACATTTTAAAATACACGAAAAACACTCGTCCGTGGTCGGGATTTGTCCCCCTCGTCACATATGCTCCCTTCTTTCTCCATTTTATATCTAACACGTCTCATCGAAGCCTCTCAATAGATCCGAACATAAAAATCAGCTTTATTCCAGTATGTAGGGGAGCTCGCACTAGAAAGCCTTTAATATATTTGCGAGAAAGAATCCTATGATCTGCATTATTTTATTTCTTTCTTTATAATGATAACTGACTGATTTTACTATAATGTTAAATATCGCTGATTGGGTTCTAGAAGGTGTGCTGTTAAACTGGGCTTAAAAAAGATGAAATTTTTCTTTAAATTTATTTTTTTTAAAATAACATTTATTTAAAAAATAACATTCTTATAGCTTGCTTCAACATGCCACTTTTATGTTTTATCAATGTGTCATACATTATTTATACGCAACAATAATAGTACATTTGAAACGAGGATTAAATTAAATTAATATAAAAGATTCGATCGGATTCTTTTATTCTGATGATTCTATTGTCCTTGTCAAAATTTAAGGCGATGCTGTTGTCGTTGTTAGTGGTCTTCTGGTCCCCATATTGCAAATTTTGAAATAGCATATTTGCGCTCCATTTGGAAGTTCTTTTAAATGATTAATTTTAATTAATATTAAAATATTAGTTAAGAAAAAGATTTAATAATTGCATATCAACAAGTAGCAAAATTATACATTTTTTATTCTAGGATCTTTTATATACCATTATAAGAACATTCTTAATACTCTGTAACTTTATTGTTATAGTTTTTAATCTTAAATAAATCGAAAACCAAACTAATTGCTTAGTAATAAAACTAAAAAGTTAAACGCTTATATTTTTAAAATGTTATATGGAAGGTTTAAAACGATATATTAAAACAATATTTTATTTTTTATTAGTCGTGAACGATTAGAAAAAAATTTTTGGTTTACGATAGTTACTAAACTAAATTGACATTTAACAAAAATTGTTTTCAAAATTATTTACATCGCTCAAGTTTTATCTGTATTTATAATTTTGCTTCCATTGTCACATATACAAAAATAATTTTTTGAATTTTATTTTACTTACTGGGATCTGCACTTCTTTTTTGAATGAGTCGATTTACAAGTAAATTACTTTCTACGGCATTAGAATTGCCTGAAAGTTATATTGAAAATTAATATTTTTCATATAATTTATTTCAAAATAAAAATAAAACAGTAAACTTACTTATTTCTTGAGAACTAGATACTCCGATTACCACTTCCAATACGGTTATTAAGACAATTATTGTAATTAGTCCAATGAAACTCTTCATGATGTGTTTATTTTTATAAGTATCGTGGTATAAAGATAAATTTATGACTGATTTACTAGCTTACAAAAGTTATAATAAATAAAAATCGAAATTCTAATATACTTTCACGGTAAAAAAAATTTCAACTCGTATGACATACTAAACATTCGAACATTTATAGTTGCTAGATCTGGATCTGTTGAAAATGGATAATAAAATTAAGCAATAAAGTTTTTTATGTACGTTTTTAAGCAAATATTCATTTATTATATACTTTTCTATCGATAGTTATATCTTTTAATGTTCATATTTGTACCCGTATTATTAAATTCAAATATTCAAATTAAATAGCTGTTGTAACTAACAATGTTTCGTTACTAAAAGATATTAAAAATAACTTTAGCGCTAATTTAACTTAGAACTAATGAGACGTTAAAATAGATCTAATTATTTCAGTTTGCTCACTGACGAAACTACGTGATAGATAAATACAGTTGGCTTTACGATTGAAATATGTATTTAGTAATCGTGGAAGTACTCAAAATATTATATTTCTAAATGTACATACTTTATCGATTTTCGTATAACAAAACGTTGTTTGTTATCAAGGAAATTCTCTTAATAATGATCTTATAATCTCTTGATTTGATTTCACTTGGCAACGATTTTTCGAAAAGTTTTTTGAATCAAAGGGCAGTAGAAAGATTTTTGAATTATTTATTAATAAGTTGATAAGAGCGATAAAAATTAAAAATTGTTTTTATACACTTATACTTTAAATTTGTAATTACAAAGATTATATGCGATATTGTTTTTTTTCTAATATAAGATTTAATTTAAATCATCAACGTCACATTTATATATACATATAAATAAATAAGTATTTATTTATGTACTTATTTAAATGAGATTTTTATAATTTTTACGGATAATTTTAGTATAAGAACTCAAAATCGTAATTTCTTATTGAGGAAAATTTTTGCTATTGTAAAAAAATCTTACTCAAAATACACATTTTTAGAAAATGTTCACGTGGATGTGTGTGTGTGTGTGAGAGTGTGTGTGTATGTGTGTGTGTGTGTGTGTGTGTGTGTGTAACTCCGCGCGTAGGTAATAATCTATTACTAAATTGACTATTTAAATTGATTTTAATTTATATTTTAGCTTGTTGTTTTTGTTTTTCAGTTTTTTATCACAGTTTTCTGTATTTGGTAATAAAATTGACGTTATATGTAGTTATTAACTATAGAGTTGCTATAACACATGAGTTAAATGGTGTACGTAAATACACGTTCCCACCAATACGTGTACGGACACGGACACGGCCACGCACACGCACATGCACTCACACACAGCCATACATTCAAACGAAGCTATATTATACGAGTACTATGAACCTGCACATTTTTACTTCCTTTACTTTTTTAAAAAGCGAGTATATCTATCATCGAAGACAAATACAAAAAATCTGCCAAATTGTAAGCTCGAAAATTTGTTAAACTCAATCTTTTTCATCATAAAAAACCAACGAAATCACCCGTCATACTACATTTAATAACCACAAAAGTAAATTTAATCAATATTTCAACACTTGGTAGAAAAAAAAACATCGCGAATCAGATGCGTGCAAAAAAAAAAGACAAATTGCCTCTGCAGGCAAGCACGACATAGCAAATAGAGCCTCAGTCCATATATCGGAAACAAATTAAAGCAGCCTCTGCAGCCACGGGGCCGCTCATACAGAAATGATTAGCGAGCTTTAAAGTCCGCACCATAAATATATGACTCTACCGGTGCTGCCATTGCTGCATCAATAATGCAGAGCTATGCCGAGCGCTCTATCAATATACGCCGGGCGTAGCAAATGGTGCGCCCGGTTATGTATCAAGCGGGTAATGCTAGTTGCGCAGCAGGCCCATGCTTCTGCCAGAAATATATAATCCTGCGATGTATGTGTGTATATGGCTATGTGTGTGTGATAGCGCGAAGCATATTGCGCTTCCGATGTTTCGTTAAATATTGAGGCAGCATCGTGCCGCTATCAGCGATAGCCTGTAAAATTCACGAGGCCAAGCCTCTCTCTCTCTCTCTCTCTCTCTCTCATTCGCTCTTGCTCATTTCGATGAGCGCCGATTGAAAAATTACTGCTCGCATTTTTCTCCTTTTAGTACTTCTTCATTTTTTCTACTAAGTTTATAATCTTATGAATGAGTAGATGGTTGATTTTCTGGTTAGCATTGTTTTTTTTGTAAATTTTTTATCGACATACAGGTAGCATGCTTTGCGGAAAGTCGATGAGAAATGATTAACCAATATCTCACAGACCAGCGCTCATTTTGTTATTGTGCTCATTGTGCTCGTAAATGACGTCAAACGAATGGTTATTAATTTTTAATAACGGAACGACCTCGACAGTGTTTTTATCACGACTTTATTTTAGAAATAGGTCTTTTATTTTTATGCTAAATATTTAAAAAGAATTTCATCAACCTCGACTGACATGCGTTTGATAATACGCAATTGAGCTTTTATTTGAGTAACGATTAATTTCAGAATATAATGGGTTGATTGTGCAAAAGAATTACTGAAGCTACGGATATTTAATAATGTGAAATTGATCAATAAATAAGAATAAATACTTTTGCCTAGTTCGTGGTGATCAATATATTCACTTCTTTCTAAGAATAAATACTATTTTTAGGGACTTACGCATTATATACATATGCTGTAGAGCGGTGAAGTACAGATAGTGGTTTTTCTTTAAAATATTAAAGGGACAGGTTCGCTCTCTCAAGACAGTCGTTCCCTTGACTCCTATTTGCTCTTTACCGCTGCCTCTTACGCTTCCTTTCGCCCTTCTTCACGCGCCTGCGAGTCTGAGGGACCGCGTTGCTGCCTCGGTAAAACAAAAACGCAATTTAAATTTTTTATCTCTTGCCTTGGGTCGCATAGCAGCCTCAATCGGGCTGCGGAGACGAAGCGAGGGACATACCAATCTGAGAGGTTGACATTGATCAAAAGATTTTGATAAGTGTGATTTTTCTGATTATTAAAAAATATGCGGCCTACATGATTTATAAATTTTTGTCGAAATCTAAATTAACATCATGCGTATTTAGATACACATATTATTCTTTACTCTTAAATGATTTGTGCCTTAGAAAAATGTTTATTACGAGTTGAAAGCTAGGCTTTTTATTTCTAATGAAATAAGTATTAAATACTTCAGAATAATTAATCGTATATACATTATTCCGTATTATTTCTACATATTTAAAATGAGATAAATTCATTAAAATTCGTTCTAAAACAGCTCGAAGCAAGGCAGCTATATTTTTCCCGCGCTCGGCCGAACTTTATAGCCTGCAGCGGCTCGCGCGTATTCGAGGCACGCGGCCTGGACAAGAAAGAAAATAATCACGTGTGAAACTGCTTATACCTTGTGCATCGTCGGACTTTCCAACAGTATAAAAAAAAGAAAACAGAAAAAAGAAGCGTCGAGAATTAATCTCATCGACGGGGCACGATCAGAGATCTCATGACGGATTTCGAATTCTTAATCGCGCGCGGCCGATTGATGCTCCATTTGCCGACGAGCTTGCATACCGCTACTGAAATATGCGCCGTGCACGCGGGGGCAGCGCGTGAAGGTACGCGCGAGCAGGAGAGCCGCGTCGCATATGTAATTCCTACTTAGAGTCGCCATTACGGTAATATATGGAGCATTAAAGGCCCGCCCGTTTTCTCTCCCTCGGCACGCATTGCTCCCTGGCTTTCTCTACTCTTTTCGTCCTGAGCGTGTCTGTGTGAGTCCACACTGTCCCTTTTCTCACTCTTTTCGCGGCCTAGAGCTTCTTTATTTTGTAGATGCACTTTTTTAACGATGTGTATGGAGCTGCTAGTGTTCTTAACATGTAGCAGTAGTTGTATACCTTCTATATCGTTTAAAAGTGTTTACAGAGGAACTAACCTTTATTTATTTTGGCATTATCTATGTAACGAGCTAATTTTTACAATATTTATAAGATATCTTTTCGGAAAAAATTCTAGAACACTGTTTATGATACTAGCATTAAAAATTCCGTGAATGAGCGGTACTTAGAACAATAGAATTTCCAAGAAAAACAAATATTGATTTTTTTTATCTCGGCTTACTATTTTTCAAAGCACGAAAGTGAATCTTTTCTTCGTCCCGATCATTGAATTAATTACTGAAATACATATGAATTATTTCAGTTACTCATACATTAATAAATCCATTATGTGAGAACAAGAATAGCTTTAGATCTTGTAAAAGCAACTTAATACACGTAGCGAGCAAGACGGGGTGACTAAGATAGATACTTAAAATTTTCACGTTAAAAAAATTTTTTTTTTTTCGAATCATTGGAATTTATTCAAATTCTTATTAATAATAATAATAAATTTGTTTATTTTTGTATCTAACCAGGAGAGCCCATGAGATCCGGGTCACCAATTTTGCTGAAACTTTGTCTGAAGTTTAGTTCTGGTATGAGTA